>RXON01005049.1:0-19020 GCA_009667805.1 Leptobrachium leishanense
ATTTCCCGATTCGTGCATTCGGATTCGCCGGTTTTCTGAAAATTTTCGGATCCGAAAATGCCAGATCCGAACAAATTTTTCGAGCCGAAACGAAAACTTTTCGGGATTTTCGAATGGACTAGAAATGTGTAAAATCGAAATTCATTTTCGTTCCATTCCTGATTTCGGCTCCATTTCAGTAATTTCGGATATCGTATTTATATCGCTGATTCTGTAATTAAATTTTGTATCATTCCCATCTCAATGTATCCTTCCTGAAAAACCAGAGAAATCTCAATGTATCCTTCCTGGAAAACCAGAGAAATCTCAATGTATCCTTCTTGTAAAACATGAGAAATCTCAATGTATTTCCTGGAAAACCTCTCAATGTATCTTCTTGTAAAACATGAGAAATCTCAATGTATCTTGTAAAATGAGAAATCTCATGTATCTTGTAAAACATGAGAAATCTCAATGTATCCTTCTTGTAAAACATGAGAAATCTCAATGGCAGAATTACCGTATCGTATAATTATCGTATTCGAAAAACCATTAGTTTACGTCAAAACGAATAGACACTTTGAAACAAGGAGAAAAGACGTTCCGAAAAACACGAAAATTTCCGAAATCACGAAAAAAAAGTCGATACGAAAAACGAACCAAATCGAAATCGGCCGAAATGATTCGAAACGAAAATTTACAAAATCCGAATGAACCAAACCGAATCGAACCGAAAAAAAAAATCGGTACACAAGCCTTACATTTAGGTTTTGACGGTCTTCCTGCTGGTCGTCATCCCTTAGTATGTCGTTTGCTTAAAGGGGGCCGTTTGACTCGCCCTCCGTTGCCTCGGTACGTGGTTACATGGGATGTTACGATCGTTTTACGTTTTCTAACTTCTTGGCCTGATAACGAGGGTTTATCTCTACGTAAATTATCTGCTAAGCTTTTGTTGTTAGAGGGATGTTAGAGCTCTTGATTTTGGAGTGCGTTCCTTTCTACCCGACGGGGTACGTTTTGATATTTCTAGACCTACCAAAACTTCTAAACATCATGCGTTTTTTCCCGCTTTTCCAGTCCAGCCGTTATTATGCCCAGTTCGTTGTCTCAAAGAGTACAAAGCAGGTACTTTGGTTTTCCGGCAGGAAGAGGTTTCCCCCTTGTTTGTTTCTTTTAAGGTACCGTTCCTTCCAGTTAACTCACCCACTTTAGCACGGAGGATTTGTTGGATTTTAGATTTGGCAGGTATTGATGTATCACTTTTTGGTGCACACTCAGTCCGTAGCGCTGTAGCCTCCAGGGCGGTTGCTTCTGGTTGTAGATTGGAAGATTTGTTACGTTCAGCTGATTGGTCTAGAGAGTCCACTTGTCGAGCTTTTTATTTTAAACCCGTGTCTCATTGGGCTACTGACACCTTGACTGTTTGACTTGTCCTTTTATGACTTTGAACTTGTAAATATGAGCCTCCGTGTCCTGCCTTAAAATGATCACATTTTCCTATTTTATAACGGAAAGTTTGAATTTTATTAAGGACACAGAGGCGAGTATTTCCCTCCCCTGTTGTTCATTTACTCTACCCCTTTTGACAAAACTTATTTCTGTTTACATGTTTGTTTGTCTTAATAAAGATTTATAGTCGTCTGGTCTTACTTCATGTAATGCATTACATATGTTTGTGTTGACATGTTATTTAATAAATTATGAGTCCTTCTTTTGAATATCCTGGCGTCTGTTCCGCGCCGGTACCGCTTGTCCTGTATATAACATACAGTTGCGCTTCAAATTTCTGATGGCTGTTTCGTGTTTGTTTTCTCTTCCAGCCTCCCGTCCAACCTTCTAAAGTTCGGCTTTCCTGTTCCTGGATGCTTCTATTTATGATGATGTTACATATCCAATGGTTCTTCTTCTGGATCTTCATGTTGTTCTGAATTTCCTCGCAGCCAAGAAAAGAGGAAGTGGCACGCTCTCGATGGACATATATACAGCATGGAACGGACTATGAGTTGTGTGGGGGGGGGGCTACTTATGGATTGTACCAAGGTTACACTTGTTCTATTTTTCTTTATTCTGAAGTTTCTTTTATATATATATACTTGCTGCTATTTAATGAAAGCAAAAAAGAGATGCAAATATTCGCCTCCGTGTCCTTAATAAAATTCAAACTTTCCGTTATAAGATATGAAAATTTGATAATTTCATGCTGACATCATCATCTATGACCAAGTGCTTGTAACCGCGTTCATTTGAGAAAGCAAACACGGACTAAGGTCGGGTGCACACGGGACGTTTTCTGTAATGCACATTACATGCGTTAAAGAAAACGTCCCGTGTGCACCCGGCCTTAAGCTGCGCATGCAGCATCGATCCATCCCTCTGACCAAGCACTCGCATACCTTGTGTGTTTTTTCCCCCATAAAACTCCTTTTAAGTAAAAACTTTTTTATCTGATGTATCAATTAATCGAAATAATCGGCCAACTAATCGATAATGAGAATAGTCGTTATTGCAGCGTAATATATATATATATAGACTTCTTTTTTTTTTCCGGGCTATGATCTAGTGGTGAAAATTATTAGTGCACCCCTCCCCCTGTGACTGTGGTATCTTATGTGCCCCCTCTATATATTGTTCCTAGAGTGGCCACTGCTGGAGACTAGTGGAGGAACATCACAGAGTGCCAGAGACGTGTGCCCCCCCCCCGACCAGCTGCAGAGCCCGAGAAAAGAAAAGGTAAAAATATAATGTAAAATTGTATGATTTATGAAATTATTTACATTATAATATATATATAATAAAATATTACGCAATTGGTATTTCCCTCATTTTTTTTTATGCGCCTTATTCCCTAGATTGTGCAAAAATGGGGACCCTAATGGGGAAAAACTTCACCCGCAGGTTTCCCCGTAGCGTCCCGGTGTTAGTGCGGCATTCCGGGGCAGGCGCTACCTTGGCACCTTGTCCCAGAACGCAGTACTAACAACAGGGATGCTGGCAGTATCGCTACTGCGCTGCCGCAAGTGTCACCTCCTTGAGTCCATAAGGCTCCAATGAGGTTTGCGCTTCCAGGGTGACTTGTCCTGCGCACGTGCAATATGTGGGTGAGGTGTGGCACACATGCTCATTGTGGAAATCTTCAGTGAGTTCCCTCACTTTTTCCCCCAGGATTTGACCCCTGTATGTGGGTTTCTTTTTAGGGGCTCATATATATGTTCGGGTGTGCAGGTGTCTCTTTATGGAGTTCTTCCCTGTATCTAGGGTGTGCAGGATGCTGCCGGGCGCCGTTACCAGCGTGTGACGTGTCAGAACACCCCCCCCCCTCTACAGACGGCAACTGGACGACCGCCAGGCGCAGAGGGATGAGGGACATGAAAAGCCCGCACCAAACGAGGCGCATGGACTTCTCCAGCAGGTAAACAAGACCTGTCCTCAAGCCCGAACCTCTCCCAGTTCACCAGTTACCCTTCTTTTATTCCTGGGAGACTATGACGGCACGTACCTCATATTCCTCCTCACCTTCTACCATGATAGGTGGAGGAGGGACATGGACTTTGGTGACCTGTTACACAGGAGAGGTTTCAGGAGACTAACATGAAAGACATTATGGATTTTTAAGTAGGAAGGTAATGCCAAAGCATGTGACACAGGGTTAACGCGGCGCAAGACAATATATGACCCAATAAAACGAGGAGCCATCTTCATCAACAGCACGAGTAGCTTAATGTCCCATGTGGAAAACCACACTCTGTCCCCAACAGCATATGTGGAAACCTGATATTTATTAATGTTACAATTATTAGTGACCCCTGATATTTATTAATGTCACAATTATTACAGTGACCCCCTGATATTTATTAATGTTACAATTATTACAGTGACCACCTGATATTTATTAATGTCACAATTATTACAGTGACCACCTGATATTTATTAATGTCACAATTATTACAGTGACCCCTGATATTTATTAATGTTACAATTATTACAGTGACCCCCTGATATTTATTAATGTCACAATTATTACAGTGACCCCTGATATTTATTAATGTCACAATTATTACAGTGATCCCTGATATTTATTAATGTCACAATTATTACAGTGACCCCTGATATTTATTAATGTCACAATTATTACAGTGTCCCCTGATATTTATTAATGTCACAATTATTACAGTGACCCCTGATATTTATTAATGTCACAATTATTACAGTGACCCCCTGATATTTATTAATGTCACAATTATTACAGTGACCCCTGATATTTATTAATGTCACAATTATTACAGTGACTCCCTGATATTTATTAATGTCACAATTATTACAGTGACCCCTGATATTTATTAATGTCACAATTATTACAGTGACCCCCTGATATTTATTAATGTCACAATTATTACAGTGATCCCTGATATTTATTAATGTTACAATTATTACAGTGACCCCTGATATTTATTAATGTCACAATTATTACAGTGACCCCCTGATATTTATTAATGTTACAATTATTACAGTGACCCCCTGATATTTATTAATGTCACAATTATTACAGTGACCCCCTGATATTTATTAATGTCACAATTATTACAGTGACCCCCTGATATTTATTAATGTCACAATTATTACAGTGACCCCTGATATTTATTAATGTCACAATTATTACAGTGACCCCTGATATTTATTAATGTTACAATTATTACAGTGACCCCTGATATTTATTAATGTCACAATTATTACAGTAACCCCCTGATATTTATTAATGTCACAATTATTACAGTGACTCCTGATATTTATTAATGTCACAATTATTACAGTAACCCCTGATATTTATTAATGTCACAATTATTACAGTGACCCCTGATATTTATTAATGTCACAATTATTACAGTGACCCCTGATATTTATTAATGTCACAATTATTACAGTGACCCCTGATATTTATTAATGTCACAATTATTACAGTGACCCCTGATATTTATTAATGTCACAATTATTAGTGACTCCCTGTTATTTATTATTGTCATAATTATTACAGTGACTCCCTGATATTTATTAATGTCACAATTATTACAGTGACCCCCTGATATTTATTAATGTCACAATTATTACAGTGACCCCCTGATATTTATTAATGTCACAATTATTACAGTGACCCCTGATATTTATTAATGTTACAATTATTACAGTGACCCCTGATATTTATTAATGTTACAATTTTTACAGTGACCCCTGATATTTATTAATGACAATTTTTACAGTGACCCTGATATTTATTTATATCACAATTATTACAGTGACCCCTGATATTTATTAATGTCACAATTATTACAGTGACCCTGATATTTATTAATATCACAATTATTACAGTGACCCCTGATATTTATTAATGTCACAATTATTACAGTGACCCCTGATATTTATTAATGTTACAATTATTACAGTGACCACTGATATTTATTAATGTCACAATTATTACAGTGACCCCCTGATATTTATTAATGTCACAATTATTACAGTGAACCCCTGATATTTATTAATCTTACAATAATTACAGTGACCCCCTGATATTTATTAATGCCACAATTATTACAGTGACCCCCTGATATTTATTAATGTCACAATTATTAGTGACCCCTGATATTTATTAATGCCACAATTATTAAAGTGACCCCCTGATATTTATTAATGTCACAATTATTACAGTGACCCCCTGATATTTTTTAATGCCACAATTATTACAGTGACCCCCTGATATTTATTAATGCCACAATTATTACAGTGACCCCCTGATATTTATTAATGTCACAATTATTATAGTGACTCCCTGATATTTATTAATATCACAATTATTACAGTAACCCCTGATATTTATTAATGTTACAATTATTACAGTGACCCCTGATATTTATTAATGTTACAATTTTTACAGTGACCCCTGATATTTATTAATGTCACAATTATTACAGTGACCCCTGATATTTATTATTTTCATAATTATTACAGTGACCCCGATATTTATTAATGTCACAATTATTACAGTGACCCCTGATATTTATTAATGTTACAATTATTACAGTGACCCCCTGATATTTATTAATGTTACAATTATTACAGTGACCCCCTGATATTTATTAATGTCACAATTATTACAGTGACCCCCTGATATTTATTAATGTTACAATAATTACAGTGACTCCCTGATATTTATTAATGTCACAATTATTACAGTGACCCCCTGATATTTATTAATGTCCCAATTATTACAGTGACCCCCTGATATTTATTAATGTTACAATAATTACAGTGACTCCCTGATATTTATTAATGTCACAATTATTACAGTGACCCCCTGATATTTATTAATGTCACAATTATTACAGTGACCCCCTGATATTTATTAATGCCACAATTATTACAGTGACCCCCTGATATTTATTAATGTCACAATTATTACAGTGACCCCTGATATTTATTAATGCCACAATTATTAAAGTGACCCCCTGATATTTATTAATGCCAAAATTATTACAGTGACCTCTGCTATTTATTAATGCCACAATTATTACAGTGACCCCCTGATATTTATTAATGTCACAATTATTACAGTGACCCCTGATATTTATTAATGTCACAATTATTACAGTGACCCCTGATATTTATTAATGTCACAATTATTACAGTGACCCCCTGATATTTATTAATGTTACAATTATTACAGTGACTCCTGATATTCGGTTTGCTTTTCTACTGTACTGCTCTGCGAAATATGTTAGCACTTTATCAATAATTGTAATTTTATTAGGTCTTTAGCCTCTGCTTGTGTTTTTTTTGTACTGCGCTGTGGAATATGTTAGCTCCTTATAAATGTCATTGTATTTGGTATTTAGCCTCTGCTTGTGTTTTTTGTACTGCACTGCACATTATGTTGGCGCTTTATGAATAATTGTCATTTTATAAGGTCTTTAGCCTCTGCTTGTGTTTTTTTTGTACTGCGCTGCGGAATATGTTAGATCTTTAGCTTCTGCTTGTGTTCACAGAATGCCAAAAAACCAAGAAGGGTTTGGCGGTCCGCACACCGCAGTGAGAAAACCGCCAAGCCCCTCAACGCTGCTCCGGATGCCTTGGTTAAAGCCAGACAAACGGAAACAAGTACCAAGTAAATAAGTTCAAATAGAAAAATATTAGAAAGAAAGACAACAAAGGCGATACTTATCTTGCCAAAGCAGCAAGAAAAGAGGGAGAAAAGGCGGGAACGTGGTCCTATATATAGAGTGACTGGATCTATTGACTGTATCACTGGGGCAGGGGTGTTAGATGATACCATTGTTAGTAGACATGTTTTCTTTAATGTCTGATATGTTTTTTTACATTTTTACTTGCTGCTATTAATAAAAACAAGAAAAGAGACTGCAATACTCGCCTCTGAGCTCTTGTATTAAAATTATGCATTTTTTTCATATTAACAATAATAATTTCTCTCTTCCAATAGATCTGTCAAGCGAGCAACGTCAAGCGATCCACTGTCATCATTGGCCCGTCTCAGGTTCTAGGTATTTTATGGAAGTTTGGCCTCCAGAGCATTGATTGAGTGGCGGCTGAATGTGATTGTCACGGCGTATGAACCTCCTGCTCTTACATGGGGTAATATTGTGATTTTTATGAGCCAGAATCACCCCGTGAAATGTTTGTGTCCCCTGATATTACCTCCCCATACATGGCTGTAACCCGACCACACAAACACATTGATGGATGATTTAAAGCTTTAATGATGGCATTTATAATCATCTTATAGATAATGCATAGATCTTTCCATGACATTTATCTCTTTGTTTTCTCTCGGAGGAGCCCGTGACTGCTCACACTCCATAGTTACACAGGCTGGAACAAAGCCGTGCGTCCATCCACATCACCTCTTGCTGCTGATCCAAAAGAAGGCAAAAAAAACCCAGTCTGAAGCACTCGCCAATTTGCAACATACTTGGAAAAAAATCCTTCTTGACCCCTGAATGATGGTCGGATTTCTCTTTGGATCAAGCAGCCTCTATCTGCTCGGGGCCGGACACCACGTCACTCCTCACAGCTCAGTTTTTCATAGATTAAGACATAGGACGTGGCGTTCTGGGAGTGACGGCTCATGTTTGATACAGAGTCCCAGACGTAGTGGTGACGCGGCTGTCATTGAACTCAAACCAATTCATGCGTCCTGGTGGTGCCTCGCTTCCGGCTGCCTGCACATAGGATTGTTGGGATGGGCGCGTTTCAGGCTGGACGTCCCCTGCTGTGCTGGAATCATCCCCGGCGTAGGTGTAATAATGTCCACTGTTTGCCGTTGCGCCGGAATGCACCACAACTGAACTGATGATATAGCGGACTTGACGTTGGGTGCTTGCCTGAAATTTTAGCTCAGGGGCTGCCGCAAAGCCTGCTCGACCGAGAGAGCTGGATGTTTCCACGGGCAGGAGCAGTGTCGCTGGAATGAACACAGGATCAAATAATTTGCGGATCGCCCCTAGCGTCCGGCCATAGGAAAATCTCATTAATGTCAGAGTGAGGTATTCCGGCTCCTCCACGATACGCATGGTTTTCTCTGCGTTCTGGAGGGATCCACAGATGGAACATGCGTATCGGTTATCACCTTCTAGAGTTTCCGGTGCAAGGGATCGGTTTAGGAGGTCGGTGATGGAAATGCCTGCTTGGTTTCTTCCCATGAGAGAAGGCGCCCTCCTCTGTGCAGGACCCCCAGAGGATGATGGAGGGAAGGCCAGGCAAATATCTGTGAAGACGTCGTTGTTCTGTGAGATGTTCAGGCAGGTCTTGCAGGTGATAGATGTTTCCATCTGGCCTCTAAACATCTTTTCTATTAATGTTTTCTGCTCTTTGTTGTCCTGGACGTTGGAGGGTCTCTGACAATGCAGGAAGGTCATTCTTTCCTCGTCATGCAAGCTGAAAGAAGAAATAGAAATGCATGTTAGCACAAAAATGGGGGGAAAAGGCAAAAAATCCATAAACTATAAAAGTTATCAGAATATTGAATGCATCCAAAATTGAAATGTGCTGAGATCTGATGAGGTGACGCCTCACTGTGATGACATACTCCACACTCTTTTACACTAATGACCCTATGTCGTGTTAGTGGGTGAGTGCGATGTATCCATCATGTAAGAAGAGGATTATTTCCATGAAATATACCTGCTCAGAAGGAATCTCATATACTCCATGCAGTCTTGCTGTGATCCAGCGTCGAACCGTTTGGGTCTTGAAGCCTCCAGAAAGGCTCGAGGGGAGAACACTTGTCCCTGATTGGAAATAAAGCAAGATGCTAATGTAAGATTTTGCAGCGAGAGGGAAGGAGAGAGGAGATTTCACATGGAACATGATATATACCTCATTGTATTTCAATTCGATAAAAAATCTTTGAAGTTCTACTATCAGAGGACAGGTGCTGGTCACGGATAACACGCAGTCCCTGAACCTGAAAATAAAGCAAATAAGACCGTGCGGTGAGACACAAAGAATAAATCAGAGAACAGACATTTCATATTTTAGCAGAGTGAAGGGCAATGTCACTTCCTCTCCTTCTTCCCGCTGTCACTTCCTCTCCTTCTTTCCGCTGTCACTGCTTCTCCTACTACCCACTGTCACGGTCTCTCCTACTACCCACTGTCACTGTCTCTCCTACTACACACTGTCACTGTCTCTCCTTCTACCCACTGTCACTGCCTCTCCTCCTTCCGGCTGACACTTCCTCTCCTCCTTCCCGCTGACACTGCCTCTCCTTCTTTCCGCTGTCACTTCCTCTCCTTCTTCCCGCTGTCACTTCCTCTCCTTCTTCCTGCTGTCACTGCCTCTCCTTCTTCACACTGTCACTGTCTATCCTTCTTCTTAGTGCCTTTGCGCTCCCCCCTGCACTGCCATCTGTTGCAACTAAACCATGACTGCAGTGTCTTACTCAGAGTTCACTAATATCAGAGTTGTGTGTTTCCGGCCCCCGAGGAATATGTAATGGAACATTAAATGAGATCTTACCTTGTGGCCATGACGAGGGCCTGTAACACGCTGTTCATGAAACACGTGTTCCCCAGGTTCCGCAGGCCCGTATTGGGAGCATTTGGTGTTGAGGTCTGCTGGGGTTCAGAGTTCACTGGAGCACTGGAGCGAGATGTGAGGAGACTTAGGGCCAGAGCGAGAGATAGCTCCTCATCAGATGTATCGCTCTCATCCTAAAGAAAATGGGAAAAATCAGAAATCCGTCGAAATTACCCAAAATTACAGTGTATTTTATAAACGTGTGCATTTGTTTTTGGAGAAATCGTGATGTGTCTGAGTAGAATAATAACCATATGACACGACTTACCTCGCTATCGGTGACTGAAGATTCGAAGTGAATGTTCACCAGGTCACGGCTTTCCACGCTGGAGGCGGTGTTACCGGAGTCAATCAGGTTCACTTTCAACACGGCGCCGGACCGGACACAAGCAAGGATTGTCTGAACACGAGTCTCTTCAGGAAAGAAGAAAACTTTATTGTGTCGTCACACAAGTGCTCACACAGGATTCAATCGCAAAGAGTGAGCCCCGTCTCCCCCCCTTGCAAGGGATCTTATACCCAAAAATACGTAATTAGGTACATCCCAATTAGCCCACCTCCCAATGACACTTCATTCCACCCCACGTGGGTTAATACCTCCCATCGTTAGTACAAAGAAATTCCACATTTTAGCAATAAATTGATACACTTCATGTTAGTTTGACAGTCTGTGATTTGCTGTTGTGCTTTTTCTGAGCTGCGCCCTCCTCCCTACCGGCTGTGTTTATTTGAGATAGCTTGGGGCCTGGTCTGTTTTCTACGATCTCTTTGTTTCTCTGCAAGTCTCAATGACCTTGCCCCATTCATTCATCTTCCTGTCTCTCCGTGCCAAGAACTGGCCGGATTCTGCCTCGTTTTATTGCTAGTTCCCTAATCTACCACACATTCCTAAAATTCTATGTAAGCTTCGTTTTTCACATCTAATAAAATCTATTCTATTTACTGGTGAACCAATATTCTGAACAAGATGGCTGCCTGGCTCATAGTAGCAACCATCTTTCAGCCTGATTCCACTTCACTATGAATATTAATAAAAAGGTCAGTTACAGGGGAAAAAACTCTATTTAAATAAAAAAAGAAAAAAATTAGAAAATATAACTTCTGGTCAAATCCCGAAAAATTCCTTATGAAAAATAAATAAATAAAGAGACTTTTTGCAGCAAATTAAAATAAACAGTTTAATAAATATTGAGAAAAAACGGGGATATTTTTTACATTGAAACCTATGGGATTCGCCTGATTAAACCTGTCAAATGAAACCACCGAACATCAGGGCATTTCACTGACATTTCTCTGCTGTTCGGTGTTCTCTGAATAGATTAACCATTGCTTCTCTATGGGGAGTTCGCTGTTGTTGAAGATCACCGTATGTTGCTGGCATTTGGCCAATATTTAGCGAACTGTCAGTTTTTCGAATAGTCGAATGGCCACGAAATTGTACCGTACAGGGAAAGTCACTGTTTGTTCAATAAATATTTAATAAAAACAGGGACTTTTTTTACATTGAAACCCATGGGATTCACCCGATTAACGTTTTAAGAATAACTCCATATAAATTCTAGTAATATGCTCAGACTGTCCCTGCTTTTTAGCTTGCACATATATTTCAAATCTGCGCAGACACTCAAAGGTTAATCCTTGTTTACTGTAAGTCCTGCAGTCCTTCACTGCAAAGCATCTAGCCTACCTGCAGCGCTGGAACCCTGTGATGTCACAGTGTGGCAGTGTGACATCATCCAGCTATAAAAGTCTCCTGCAGGCTCTTCTAGCTCAGAGTTTGCGAGTTGCTTAAATTCGTTAGTGAGTTTCTTGATTAGCTGAACATGGCAAAATTTTGCAATATTTTCTGCTGTTTTCCACGGAGACGCTCCAGAAAAGTAAGGAAATGACTTGGTTTGGTCCAGTTCTTTATTTCATCATGTCACATTAACTTTATAACTAAGTTTATACGTTGACTAAGGAAGCTCTTTTAATAGGAAAGACATTGTAGTATATATATATATATTCCGTGACATTGACTTCTTTATACCTGAGCTAAGAAAGCCCCTAGTGATAGGAATGATATAGTAATTATATACATATTATGGACAGAGCTTTGGGTTAGTAATAATATAGCTTGTTATGTAACAGTTTCTTTATACATTTATTAAGGAAGCCACTAGTGAAAGGACTGACATTGTAACATATATTTAAACATATAATTACATAGAGGAAACATGATCAGTAGAAGACATAGGGTGATGATCCAAGATATTTACTTATCTATATTAGTTTTATGACAGTTTATCACAGATAAATGAGTTCCCGTGATTACTTTCTGAATTTAAACTTTGGGAGCAGGACTGAATGTTATTTCTATTTTGCCTGAGCTTGAGTTTTCCGCCCAATGAGTATTAGTTTGGAAGTCTATTAATGTGTTGTTATTACAAGTCACTGTTTAGCAAATAATTCCCCAATCCATAAATCCATTTCTTGACGTAGGAATCAGTCTTAGGGCGTAACATCTCTTCAGCCTCCGTTACTGCTATTACAATCCTATGAGGTAAATCTAGGATTTTTAGGGGGTTTAGGCCGGTGTATTAAGTGATTTGGAAAAAGGAAAAAACACTTAACGTCAGCATTAAGGCTGGGATCAGACCAGCGCATTTTTAACGTGCGTTCTGGCGCACTTAATCACGGCCGCACTAGCAGCAAATGACGGGCAATGACGGCCAATATACGAAGTACGGTCTCACGAACGTCCGGCCGCGCAACGCAAGTGGAAAATGAACGCATTTTTTCGAGAACGCAGAACCTCTAGTACGGACGTACAGAGTGCGCTGCGCCCGCTAGTGGTGTGTGTGTGTGATTTGGAGACATCAGACCCTGCTCATGTCCGGCCAACATAACGTCCAGACGCAAAAAGTTTCCTGTTTTGGATTCGTAAAACATCACGCACGAACATGTGCATCGTATGACCGTTTTCGCATATTCCGTTAAAAAATACATCAATCCGTTCGGACGCACTTTTTTACGTTCGCGTGTAAAAATGCTTTTGTTTGACCCTAGCCTTAGGTGTCAGTATTTCTTAGTGAGATCCTGACTCCTGAAAGGAAGAGCAAGTTACCTTGAATAGCTTGTGATTCTATCCATAGGTGCAAAGTAACATATCCTAAACAAAGTACAAGAGATGTGAAGTTACAGTGAGCTCGAGCAGGGAATCGCAACACTCGAATCGCTGTAGGTCAGCTTGCAGCAAGAGGGGAATAGTGATTCTCATAGTTAAGATAAATAAAGTATGTATTAAGATAAATACAGGAGACGTGACACATAGCGACAGCGGTGCAATAAGGCCCATAGTCTATGGAGATTTTAAGTTTGCAACAGCTTTAGTGAAATTTACACCAGGGTTGGAAAAGAGCCCTTACAATTTAATACAACTCCATATAAATTCTGGTAATATGCTCAGACTGTCCCTGCTTTTCAGCTTGCACATATATTTTAAAACTGCTCAGACACTCAAAGGTTAATCCTTGTTTACTGTAAGTCCTGCAGTCTATCACTGGAAAGCATCTAGCCTACCTGCAGCGCTGGAACCCTGTGATGTCACAGTGTGACATCATCCAGCTATAAAAGTCTCCTGCAGGCTCTTCTAGCTCAGAGTTTGCGAGTTGCTTAAATTCGTTAGTGAGTTTCTTGATTAGCTGAACATGGCAAAATTTTGCGATATTTTCTGCTGTTTTCCACGGAGACGCTCCAGAAAAGTAAGGAAATTACTTGGTTTGGTCCAGTTCTTTATTTCATCATGTCACATTAACTTTATAACTAAGTTTATTCGTTGACTAAGGAAGCTCTTTTAATAGGAAAGACATTGTAGTATATATATATATATATTCCGTCACATTGACTTCTTTATACCTGAGCTAAGAAAGCCCCTAGTGATAGGAATGATATAGTAATTATATACATATTATGGACAGAGCTTTGGGTTAGTAATAATATAGCTTGTTATGTAACAGTTTCTTTATACATTTATTAAGGAAGCCACTAGTGAAAGGACTGACATTGTAACATATTTAAACATATAATTACATAGAGGAAACATGATCAGTAGAAGACATAGGGTGATGATCCAAGATATTTACTTATCTATATTAGTTTTATGACAGTTTATCACAGATAAATGAGTTCCCGTGATTACTTTCTGAATTTAAACTTTGGGAGCAGGACTGAATGTTATTTCTATTTTGTCTGAGCTTGAGTTTTCCGCCCAATGAGTTTTAGTTTGGAAGTCTATTAATGTGTTGTTATTACAAGTCACTGTTTAGCAAATAATTCCCCAATCCATAAATCCATTCCTTGACGTAGGAATCAGTCTTAGGGCGTCACATCTCTTCAGCCTCCGTTACTGCTATTACAATCCTATGAGGTAAATCTAGGATTTTTAGGGGGTTTAGGCCGGTGTATTAAGTGATTTGGAAAATGTAAAAAACACTTAACGTCAGCATTTAGGTGTCAGTATTTCTTAGTGAGATCCTGACTCGTGAAAGGAAGAGCAAGTTACCTTGAATAGCTTGTGATTCTATCCATAGGTGCAAAGTAACATATCCTAAACAAAGTACAAGAGATGTGAAGTTACAGTGAGCTCGAGCAGGGAATCGCAACACTCGAATCGCTGTAGGTCAGCTTGCAGCAAGAGGGGAATAGTGATTCTCATAGTTAAGATAAATAAAGTATCTATTAAGATAAATACAGGAGACGTGACACATAGCGACAGCGGTGGAATAAGGCCCATAGTCTATGGAGATTTTAAGTTTGCAACAGCTTTAGTGAAATTTACACCAGGGTTGGAAAAGAGCCCTTACAATTTAATACAACTCCATATAAATTCTAGTAATATGCTCAGACTGTCCCTGCTTTTCAGCTTGCACATTTATTTTAAAACTGCTCAGACACTCAAAGGTTAATCCTTGTTTACTGTAAATCCTGCAGTCTATCACTGGAAAGCATCTAGCCTACCTGCAGTTCTGGAACCCTGTGATGTCACAGTGTGGCAGTGTGACATAATCCACCTATAAAAGTCTACTGCAAGCTCCTCTAGCTCAGAGTTTGCGAGTTGCTTAAATTCGTTAGTGAGTTTCTTGATTAGCTGAACATGGCAAAATTTTGTGATATTTTCTGCTGTTTTCCACGGAGACGCTCCAGAAAAGTAAGGAAATGACTTGGTTTGGTCCAGTTCTTCATCTCATCATGTCACATTAACTTTATAACTAAGTTTATTCTTTGACTAAGGAAGCTCTTTTGACAGTAAAGACATTGTACCATATATAATATTAATAATATCTGTGTATTAGCCGTCATAGAGAGTGTTGATGTAAGATATACGCTTATTTATATCAGGTTTAACAGATTTATGATGATTAAATAATTTGGCGTTTTTACATTTCTGAATTTATAATTTTGGCAGCAAGATTAAGCGATAGCTCTATTTTGCCCAATTTTTATTTCTATTCCCAGTCAGTTTTATTTTGAAAGATGTTATTTCTAAGTTTGTGAATATTCCCCCAGTCTATAAATCCATTCCATGATGTAGGAATCGGCCTCACGCTGTCACATCTCTTCAGCCTCTGTTACGGCTTTTTGAATCCCCATGATTTCCTTATTATAGTTAATGCTAACCCCCCCCCCCGGGGCATCTCCAACGTCATCTTTCCATGATTATTCCCAGCATCAAACCCTGGATTCTCTGGATTGTGGGCGCAGTAGTCTCACACACGCAGAACTAAGGACTCTATTCCAACCCTGGTGTAAAATTAACCAGATGTGTTACATACTTAGCAACTCCATTGACTTTAACGGCTCTGGTAAGTTTACACCAGGCTTGGAATGGAGCCCTAATATGGGGACTTAAGTTGTTGCAATTTAACCCTTACTTGCAGAGAGGTGAGACGGTACGGGGAGGGCGAGCTTTCTCCATATTTCTATGTTTGAGAGAATAATAATGGGAATCAGGAGTTGCCCAAATTGAGTCCCGCTCAGGATTCCTCCATATACCTGATCCCTGTACTCACCTTACATACAGGATCCAGGAGGAATATTTCAATCATTACCCCTTACAACCAGCCATTCTTGTATTATAATGTGGTTTTGTATATTATTTCGCTGGGGTAACACGTTATAAATGCTTGCTGGTCTTGAAAAGGGGATGGGGTTATAAGGGATCTATTTATGCTTATAATTAATGCATTGGAGCCAAGTGGCCGTGATTTTCTGACTTTCTTTTCTTCTTCTTCTTTAGACATCGGAGAGTCGAAGTGTTGAATATGTTACTATTCATGGAATATCAGGTAAGACAATTCAAAATGAAAAGAAAAAATAGCTGGAGTCTCAACATCTCCTTTAGAAGTGGATTAAAGTGTGGATTTTATTCAGTGAATAAAACGCCAGGCCTTATAGAGTGAAGCCAATGGTATGAGAATAGGACAAAGCCAACAAAAAAAAATCACAAAGAATATAAGTTAAAAAAATTGAGGGTAACAGCTACACTTCCACTCATAACTTAGACGTTATTCCTGAATGTAAAACTTGTAGCTGTTATAAAAAGATGTGATTGGTTAGTTTTAGGCTGGAGCTATACACTGACAGGTCAGCCGGTTACTCAAACATTATTATATAGTAATTATACAACGGCTTAATCACACTTTGCCACATTTCATCGCTATAAATCACGGCTCCATCAGGAAAACGTATATTTATTTATTTATTTATAAAGGATTTTACCAGGAAGGATACATTGAGATTTCTCCGTTTTCAAGTATGTCCTGGGTTAAGAACATTGAAGTGTTACAGTTACAGAAATACAAAGTAATACAATGCAAGATATTAAAAAAAAAACAACACAAATATACAGATTAACAGAAAATAAATATGTAGAAAATAGTCATTATGTTACATGTATACAGGTGCATTCTGTATTGAGGTATGTTAGTAAGGAGCTCTTGAGTGACATAAGACTGGAAGATTTGATGGTGTCTGGGATTATTCCATAATTGTGGTGCTCTGTAGGAAAATGAGGATCGAGCCACTGTCTTTTTGTATTGTGGTATAGCAAGTAAGGTGCTGGTCCTGGATCGGAGGTTATAGGATGAGGGAGCTGCTGGGGAAGCAGTCTATTCAGGTAGGGTGGCAGCTTCCCAGAAAAGCTCTTAAACACCAGGCTGGAAAGGTGAGGGTGCGTCTGGATTCCAGCGATGGCCAGTTTAGCTCTTTTAAACATGTCAATGGTGGGTCATGTAGTTACATTGTAATGCAAAGCGGCAGAATGAGTTATACAATGTAGTAAGCTTATGAAGGTGTGTTTGCGGGCAGCTGCGTACACTACATCTCCGTAATCAATAGCCGGCATAAGCATTTGTTGTACAATCTGCTTTCTTACCGCGGGGCTCAGGCAGGATTTGTTTCTGTACAGGGCACCTAGTTTGGGGTAAAGTTTAGATGAGAGTTTTTGGATGTGGGGGCCAAAGGATTAGGGTCCAACCACATACCTAGATATTTGAGAGAAGTGACTGTGGTCAGTGTGCCATTTGATTTTGTCCCAACACATAGATGGGGATTTTCCAATTTGTGTAGTTTAGGTTTTGTTCCAAAGAGCATCGTTACAGTTTTGTCATTATTTATGAATGGAAGGGCTTGAGGGCATCAATACTAACATTTAAGACCTGAATGTGTCTATGGTTTAGTGATGTCCAGTATTATATGGTCTTTTTTAAAGGTATATTAATGGATAATAGCCAGGAAAGACCGTCTGTACATCTGATATTTAGGAAAGGATAAAGTAAAAAATATAACTTAAATAAACTATAAATAATTTGAGGTTTCCTCTTCTCTTGGCAAAGTTTGATGAGTGCGGGAGCCCAGTGATCTCTCACTAGTTATCTGTTTAACATAAGAATGCAAATATAGCTAATACCCAGGATGCATCACACTTATTAATGAATATAGGACATGGTGTACTCCTTGTTTATCATATTTAAAATCAGCACCATGAATAATCATGTAAAAGGATGCTCTTCACTTCTTGGTTTTGTAAAACATAAAAGAAATAGGACTCCAGCACGTGAAACTGAACTGTAACACAACCAAGCAACAAACACAACTTTGCAGATTCTGATTATTTTCTTTCATTATAAGGGATTCATAATAAGTGTATAATTAACCCCCATTTCATATCAAATATTTATAATGTGTTCTGTCCCACCTTTTACAGATATATCCTCTGATGACATCTTTGAGGTGAATGCTGACATTCCTTTAATAGAAGACACCCAGATCCAGAATGTTCCACCAACCACTGGGTAAAAAGACATTTCTCATTAATGTACAGAGTATTTATGTGGCCACTTCTCAGCCTTTAGTTTACTTGATAGGTTTAGAGCAGCTAGAACAAAGATTTTGTGTAAGAAAATCTACATTTAGATTCACAACTTCATCTTCATCGATCTCTATAAAATCTTAGGAATATATGGTCAATATTATTTTGGTTGTAAACGATTTACTTATTCAGATCCTTAACAACGCTCCCATTTGACTGACAGTTAATTTGTTTTTTATTAGGAACATTCCAAACTATTTACATTGTTTCATTCAAACCTTGGTCTGTCTTTATTCCTGTCAATGCCTCATTGGAGAATTGAGAGTCACTGGATTTGATACAATAGTGCAGTACACCTTTTGTATTAATATAGATTGTCAGACTTGCACGATTCGGTTCGGCCTGAACAGATTTTGAAAATAAAATGTTACTGAATAAATTTAGATGTAGCTGAATATTTAGACTTTCTGATGCATTTGATAAATTTGAATGCATCGCACATTGCAATCTTACACTCAGTGTCATCCGTATTGCTTTAGTGAAGATTTTGATAGTTTTGTGCACGACATTAAAATGTTTGCCCTTTATTTCTTACGAGAGTGTAAGTTTGC
>RXON01005051.1:0-64873 GCA_009667805.1 Leptobrachium leishanense
CGGATCTCTTTGGATAACCCTGATAATGTGTCTGGATTTTCTATTAAAACCTGACTTCAAAGAACATTTAAACAGGATGAGCACAAAACGGTCAAACTGATCTCAGCACACGGGGTTAAAGGGTAAAATGGATATTTGCGCAGAGCTTGTCATTCTGTAAGAGTGAAAAAATTAAAAAGATGTAAATTTGCTCACCTATCATTTTCCATACATTCTTTTATCCTTTACAGAAATATTGCTGGGATGAAAGGTTCTAAACACTAGGGGCACTATCAGCTGTCTCTGGCTAAAACGGGGATGCTAAGGGGAAAAAAATGTGTTTGCTAATCTCCCCTTAGTGTCCCCATTTTACCTATAGGTTACTGGGGTAGGTGCTGAGAACAGCAGCTTGCCCTGTAACGGCCACTAGGGTCCAGGATGCTTGGGGCAGCGCTAAAGTGCGGTCCCACGAATACCCTTTATGGAAACCACAGGACTCCATGGAGGCTTCCACTGTCGGGTCACATGACCAGTAGGATGTCGCCTCTCGTGAGATCCTGCATGTCGGCGGAGTGATCAAGAAGGGAGATTAGGGAGTTTTTTTTCCCAGTCTCACTCTACTGCCGTTCTAGCCACGGGATGAGAGGGAGTATTCGATTTTTTCAGGGGTTCCATCTCTATCTGGTTCCGCAGAAGCTCTAAGTGGTAACAAACGTTTTCAGTTAGTGACAGCTGTGAGTAACTAGCGTTAGGACTATGTGATCCTAACGCTAATTACCCTCGGCTTGCACTTTGCACTCCACATGTTAAGCATAGGAGAGCAAAGTACATTAACCTGTCTGGGATGGGTGGGTGGCACCCGTCGGGCAAAAGGTTTACACGGCGAGGCATACAGGTACGCCTCACCGACAGGTGCCACTGTGATCCGCTGATTTCGGACCGCCCCACACGTCATTGGCTGCAGGGGGACGGTCTGTGTTCAGGCAGTCCCACTGCCTGAAATGATATGCACCGTGTGGGGAGGGACCGAGGTGTCCCATTGAAGACAGCAGGGCATACCTGTTAGCCCTGCATTTTCAAAGCCCTCCTGCCGCGAGGACGGCATAGCACATCCCACGGCAGCAAAGGGTTAAGCTGGTGCTAAAAAGCACTAATACCAGTTTGCTAATGGATTATTTGACCCATTAGCGATCGGGAGGGGATACAGGCATAACGCTATCACCTCAAGTAACCTAGCGCTAACGTTTGTTTATGTGAGTCCTAGCAGTAGCGTTAAGGAGGTGGGTGATAGAGCCTTAGGGGGTTACTCAAAATTTTGGTGCTCACTTGTTCGGCACTGTCACGGAATGGCCCAACACCCTCAGCCAGGGGCGGTGCACAGTGACAGTGGGGGCCATGGACACTTAGGTGCGGTGGCACGCACGGAGTGTTGAAAGTACTTTTATTTAGATGTGGTTATGTGTGGTGTAATAAAGTGTCCCCGTTGGTTTATTGCGAAATGTATTTTCCCTTTGTCTGCCTTGCCCGCCGCCATTTTCCGATCACCTCGTGGCGCAGTTCAGAATATTCTGATCGGAAAATGGCCGATTCGGACCATCCGGTCGAATCGTAAAATGCCAGATTCGGACCATCCGGTCCGAATCGGCAACTCCCCAAGCAGTGATGGCCAATGGGACTTGTGAGGGCGGGCAGGGATTCCCATTGTATTTTAATTTGTGTAAAGTTGATAAATGAAGGTGCTGTGAATAATAAACTCAGATTTGCCAGTGCATCCAGCCTCGACTGATGTCTTTATTTCTCCGCCGTACTTTATCGTCTGAGTATCCTCCGCGGTCTCAGGGTGCGGTGTCCAGCTAGATCCGAACCGAACCGAGCGCTCTGTGCCTGCATCCTGCATCAGGACAGAGGCGCAGCGTATGGGGTTCGGTTCCCAGACTGATCGCCCAAGGTCCGATCCGAAGGGCGCAGCCGTGTACTGCGCTTCGGTATTGCAAGGGATCGCGGTAAGATCCGAATATTCTGCCGATCCCGCAAGATCCGAAGCCTCCTCCATCTGCGATCCGAATATTCCTCCGCGGCAGATCCGAATATTCCTCCGCGGCAGATCCGAATATTCCTCCGCGGCAGATCCGATCACCGTGTTCGGCAGGCCGCTCCGCAGACGTCCCACACCCACAAAGGTCAGTGAACCAGCTGCTCGGGACGCTGAGTACCGTATAGCTCAGTGGTCGGGCTGGTTCTAGGCAGGGGTCCCCTCCACCGCCCGCTAACCCTTCTCCAAGGTCACGCCAGGCCGCACGAGACGCCGAGTGCAGCGACACTCGGTAGTCGGGCCAGCGGTAAGCGTCGGGGTCACGCAGATAGAGCACACCCGCAGGCGGACAACATCCCATTCCGTCATAGGCACCCTTCGGGAGCGCTGTCCTCAGCGCCTCGAACAGCTTGACCTGCCTGCTTCTGTTCCTCTGCCCTGGAGCCATTAGGAATCTCCAGAAGGCCGCTCTCTGCCTTCTGAGGGTGATAGTGTATAGTGTAGCGTCGCTGAAATAAAGACACCAGGCGCGGCTGTATGCTTTAAAACAGGATCCTCTCTCTCTGAGCTCTGAGAGTTCTCTGACTTTTTAATGAACCAAACGCCACCATTTATGCTGAAGTCCAACAGTCATAATTTGCATACCCATACTAATTACATTAAGTCTGTTATTTACAATAAACATTATTTACATTCTTTAGCCTTTCAGCTCACACAACATTTGTATATCCATTGTTCTAACACATCAGATTAAACATACACTATCAGAGATCCCTTGAATTAAACATGCAGCTAGATAATGGGAAAAACCCTGGTGCATAAATTACACAGCAGTAAAGCTTGTTTACTGTATACACAAAAACACATTTATCTACAGGAATATAAGTATTTTTAAAACCGAAACTATGCCATTTTACACTAAACTAAATTAAACTAAAACCAAACGATGTAAAATATTTAAAAACACACGATATAAATGAACATAAAGTTTCTTGGGGTTTGAAGCATGGAGCGTTACATCAGCTCCATGACATATGTTCCCCCTTCCAGAACGGCAGGGCAAGCTTAGATCCCAAACGGATATCTTGCCACTGACGAGACTTCTCACCTTGTCCTTTTTCTGCGCCATCCTCAAAGTTCCAGGGTGCTGGCGCACAAGCATCACCAGTGGGGTCCGACGGTCGCCACAGGGTATGCCTGGGTGTGGGTCCATAGTCTGTCGGGAGGAGGCGAGCCCCTGGGTTTCTCCACTTGTCCTTGTGGGCTGGCCCACTGTCCGAGGGGTGCCCTATACTCTGGGGCCCGGCGTGTCGCTGGTGTAATCCTTTGTTGGTGTCCCCTCCTGGGGAAGTGTCTCGCTGTTGGGGAGAGGTACCGCCTGTACCTTCTCCCAGGGTATCAATAACCCGAGGGGAACGTGTCCCAACTGCATGTGCCCCTGGTGTTCTGGCAAGCCGTTGAGGGGAATAGGTGAGGAAAGAGGCCTCCAGCCTAAAGGGTTGAGAGGATGGGCAGAGGTTGTAAATGCTCTGCCCCATAGCCAGCGCTTCTGGTCGGGTGGATGCTGGGGAAGTGCCTCCTTGTGGCAGAATTGTGCCCTCCATTCTCAGGGGAGCCATTGGTCGGGAGGGTAGCACCCTCCGGAAAAACTTGCCTGGATCCTCTGGGCACAAGTTGGGTGGTGGGCAGAGGTTGTAAATGCTCTGCCCTGTAGCCAGCGCTTCTGCTGGGGGGGTGGATGCTGGGGAAGTGCATCCTTGCAGGAGAATGGTGCCCTCCATTCTCAGGGGAGCCATTGGTCCGGAGGGTAGCACCTTCTTGAAAAACGTGCCTGGATCCTCTGGGCACAAGTTGGGTGGTGGGCAGAGGCCAGCGGCACTCTGCCCCGTTGCCAGCTCTTCTGCTGGGGGGACGGGTGTAATATACGGGAAACAGTTTACCTCCAATTGGGGTAGGGTCGTCGGCTGCG
Source organism: Leptobrachium leishanense (assembly GCA_009667805.1). Taxonomy (NCBI): domain Eukaryota; kingdom Metazoa; phylum Chordata; class Amphibia; order Anura; family Megophryidae; genus Leptobrachium; species Leptobrachium leishanense. The sequence continues at coordinate 3,981 of RXON01005051.1, forward strand.
GGGCCGGCAGCCCCTGGGAGTCCTCACTGAAATCTTCTGTGCGGACCGAAAAAGGTGGGCAGAGGCCAGCGGCGCTCTGCCCTGTTGCCAGCGCTTCCGCTGGAGGGGTAGATGCTGGGGATGTGTCTCCGGGCGGGAGAATGGTGTCCTCCATTCTCGGTGGGGTCATTCGTTGCTGGGCCGGCAGCCTGTGGAGACCCTTGCTTGGGTCGTCTTGGTGCAACTTGGGGAGTGGGCAGAGGCCAGCGGTGCTCTGCCCTGTCGCCAGCACTTCAGCTGGGGGGATAGACACTGACACAGTGTCGTCTTGCAGGAGGATGGTGTCCTCCATCTCCGGTGGGGTCATGGGCTGCGGGAAAACCAGCCCGGGGGGATCCTCTCCTGGATCCGATGTGACCATTATGAAAGGTGGGCAGAGGGCATTGGCACTCTGCCCCATCGCCAGAACTTCAGCTGGGGGGATAGACACTGACACAGTGTCGTCTTGCGGGAGAATGGTGTCCTCCATCTCTGTGTCTGGGCAGAGGCCAGCTGCACTCCGCCCTGTTTCCAGCGCTTCCTCTTCTGCTGCGGTCATGAGGGGGAACCAAGGGAGCTCCTCGGGCCCCAATTCGTCTTTGTCACTTTGACTGCCTGCTTCTTCTGCCAGACAGTCCCAGGTAATGGGGCTCAGGCCTAGCTGTGGAGCGTCGTCGAACAGCCTTTTGTAGGCCTTTTCGAGCTCCCATTCCTGCTCAACCAGGAACTCCAGTTCCTCTGCATCACAGTCATCGTCAAGGTCTTGCAGTTCCTCATACCGGAGGTCCAGGAGTTGTTCCCGCCGCCACTCTGTGTCGTCCCCAAAACCGGGGTCTTTGCCCATCCTTTGTACCGCTGGTGCAAGAGCTTCTTCAAGGCAGTCCTCCTCCTGTTGGATGGCCTCGTTCCACATCTCCTGGCGGACAAAATCTTTCCACCAGTACTCGTCCTGCCAGTTACCAGGTTCATCCGCCTGGGCCTGGGCCATTGCCCTCCTTACTCTTCAATGGAACCGGTCTCTTATGGACAGGGGTCCCGTGTCCTCTCTTCGCTGGTCCATTTCTCGCAGTTCTTTGACCAAGGCCTTTTAGTTCTTTGAGCCCGGGGTGCCTCCTCGGCTCTCCAGGATGCCCCGCAGGGTGTCGTTTTTGTAGTTGGCGTACCCTGCCATTCTGCATTTCTTCTGGGGTTGGAGAGCTTATCCCACCGCTTGCCACCAGTGTGAAGGAACCGTTCCCTTCCGTCTGTCCTGGCTCTCCAGATACCCCTTCGTTGCGGTCAGCCCGGCTACTGGGAGCGCTGTCCTCAGCGCCTTGAGCAGCTTGACCTGCCTGCTTCTGTTCCTCTTCCCTGGAGCCGTTAGGAATCTCCAGAAGGCCGCTCTCTGCCTTCTGAGGGTGATAGTGTATAGTGTAGCGTCGCTGAAATAAAGACACCAGGCGCGGCTGTATGCTTTAAAACAGGATCCTCTCTCTCTGAGCTCTGAGAGTTCTCTGACTTTTTAATGAACCAAACGCCACCATTTATGCTGAAGTCCAACAGTCATAATTTGCATACCCATACTAATTACATTAAGTCAGTTATTTACAATAAACATTCTTTACATTCTTTAGCCTTTCAGCTCACACAACATTTGTATATCCATTGTTCTATCACATCAGATTAAACACACACTATCAGAGATCCCTTGAATTAAACATGCAGCTAGATGTTGGCAGGAAAAGTCAGCCTCTGCGTGCTGTGTGTCGGTAATCTTCTATGCGATAAACTGCTAACCGGTTAGATCATCTCTCCTTGGCAATATATCATCAGGATCGATCCGAGAGAGATCAAGCATCTAGAATAACCACACGGACACGTGGAAGTTCTTTCACTTAGAAGCTCTCTGCTTTGTTCCTCTTTATTATCATATTTATACTTTTCATGATGTTTCAGTATCCAATCAGAGAGAAGTAACACCTACTAAAATGCCTACAGCAGCATATTAAAAGTTAAAATACAGAGTAATACAAAGATAAACATAATTTGCAGTGTCATTAGTTTTCTTAATGTTTCTACTTTAACAGGAATTGACATCTGTTTCTAACTGTACTTTTTTTACTCCCTAATTGTTAGCCTCTCCCCCTTATCTTGGGTGTGCTTTAACCCCTTAATGACCCCTGACGTACCCTGTACGTCCTGTCCTCGGGTCTCCCTTAGACCCGCGGACGTACAGGGTACGTCAGCGGCGCCAAATCCCCCTCCCGCCCGATACTCACCTCCCTCGTCAGATCCCACGGCGATCTGGCAGGGAGGAAGCCTGCCCATGTGATTTACATGGGCAGGCGAGGCTGATGACGTCATCACGCTGCGTGGTGACGTCATCAGAAGGTGCCCCCATGTGTTTCAATGGAGGGGAGGGGGGCTCCTTCGGAGCCCTCTATCACCCCAACCTTTGAAGCTAGGGAGATGCCGTTTGCACCGCTGGAGAGGGGAGAGCCTCCCCTTTCCAGCGGTGTATGGCATTAACAGTTTCGCCGCCGGATCGCTTTTCGGCGCCAATTGGTGCCAAAACGCGATTCAAACCTGGAGGGGGGCTGAGATCTTGGATGTCAGCCAAGCCTCCAGGTCCCCCCACCCACTGACAACCTCACCATATGTGTGAGGATGTCAGTGGGCCAGTTAACCCTCTAGCTGCCATGTAGAGATAAGGGGATCCTAAGGATCCCTTTATCTCCCGATCCATGGCAGCTGGATGGTCATATTTGCCATCATTTAAAAGGCCTGACTATGGCCTTTCAAATGATACCAAACATGACCAGGTTTGGTTTTAAAAAAAAATTTTAAAAAAAAATTTAATAAAAAAAAAATAATAAAATAATTAAATAAAATAAAAAAATGTTTTTTTTTTAAAAGTTTTTTTTGACTGGGGGGAGTTTAATTAAATATGACCTAGACTGTCATCTAAAAATAATTAGCACAAAATGGTCAGAATGAGCGCAGCGCACATAGGTGAACTGTCTCAGCAGTGAAGGGGTTAAAAAGCAAACGCATGTTAAAATTGGGTATTTCTAGTCTCGGGACAAAATTTTGAACCTATTTAGCTGGGGTCGTTTTGGGTGGTTGTAGATTTTGGGGATTAAATTACGAAAAAGTGTGTTTTTACCATTTTTTTCCTCATATTTCACATTTTTTTTATAGTAAATTATTCGATATGATGGAAATAATGGTATTTCTAGAAAGTCCATTTAATGGCGGGAAAAAGGGTGTATAATATGTGTGGGTCGAATAAACGAGTAAGAGGAAAAATTGTCCTAAACACTAACAGCGCAGAAACGTAAAAACAGCAGCGGTCACTAAAAGACGGATTTGTGTAAAACCGCCCGGTCACTAAGGGGTTAAAACATTTACACAAGCTAGCAGATTCTTAGGTGAGATGCATTTCTGAACCGTCAGCTTGTTAATCGAATGCTAACTAGAGCAAAGTTCATTTCAAGGCATATAAGCATTTTGTATTCCAATCAAATATTTTCATAGCAGCCTGATCGTATTTGGTGCATTCCATCAATCCATCATTTTTAACACATCGTGATCAATAACTAAAAAAAAACTAAAATTATAAAGCAACACTGTCACGTTCCCATGCCCGCCCAGTACTTCAGAGGCCGGGTCACTCTTAGCCGGACGCAGGATTTAAACCCACGCAAGAATGACCCAGGGAGACACCCTGACCATGCAGGCCTCTTCTCCAAGAGTGGGAATACAATATTCACTGGTGACAGTGAGCCATGAACAACACTTATTTTACTAAGATTGAAATAGCAAAAGGAAAGGGGAAAAGGACTTTTAAATTGCAGCTATAACGATAACACATAGTAGCTTATTTTCTATTGTCATTAATTGCTGTTGATGCTGGTATTCATCGGTTTTACCCTAACCTGCACTTGAGTAGCTAAGGAGGTAGTGCAATTTAATTAAAGGATAGGTGTGGGGTTGTGAGGTTAAAGTACTGCAAATTAATCTTAAAGAAACAACTAAAAAAGGATCAGCAAACTATATGTATGTGTTACATTCATCTACTAGTATATTAAGCAATTCTACCATATGTGTACCCATTACATCTAAAATGTACCTTCCCTTATGCCTAAAGAGTGGACACATTACTCAATCTGGAAAACTGTTTTCTCTAATCCCTGTGGGGGAATGCTTCGATTATCCAGAGGGATAACTTTAGGCTTACTTGTGTTAATGTTTTTACTCATATGCTTACATAGACACTTAAGAAGCATTACAAAAACGTATATAGCAATAAAGATAAAAAGAACAACTATACATCCCATCAATATTTTCTTTCCTAGATTTCCTATCCATGATCCTAGTCCAAAAGTCCAGTCAAAACCTTCAAACACACCTGTCGGAGCCTTCTGTAGCCTAGCTCGAACCTCATCCAACTCATCCATGTCATGTTCAATTGCACCTGATTGGTCTTTAATGTATGTACAACAGGAATCACCAATTCCAACTAGCTGGCACACACCTCCTTGTGCCGCTAGCAAATAATCCAGCGCTAATCTATTTTGCAAAGCAACTATGCGCATCTGCTCTTGCTCTGCGGAAAGCTTTAAAATACTATCTTCAGTAAAATTAAAAGCATCATCTATATCATCAACCAAATAATTGAGCTTTTTGTAAAGACGTGAAATGCCAATAAACCAGAAAAGACCTGCCGGAATCACCTCAGCTAAGTCAGATTTAATTGACGTTCTAAAAGCAACTCTCTTTAGCCTAATCTTTCCTTCTGGAAGTGTGTCATGAATATTAAATGCGGGTAGTACAAATCCTAAAAAACAAGGTTTAAAATGTTTGAGGGGTATTACCTTTGTCGCCCATCTACCACAAAGCCAATAATAACCAAAAGGTAACCCTGTCCTACTACTTTGGCTGGTATATAGAGGCCAACCTAAGAGAAGAAACACTGTCTGTTGAGTAAGAAATTTGCGGTCACTGGTTGGTGTAGATGTAAAATTAAAAGTTGTGAGCACAGGAGCCTCCTCATGCATCTTACATCTAAATAAAATAGTCAGGTTTATAGGTGACACTTTAAAGTCCTGGTAAATTCCTGAATCACATTGCTGCATCATTACTGCACCATAATTAACATTTCTCTGCAGATGGACACGAGAAGGTTCCTTCTCTATCACACTATATTGTGTTAAATTACCATGATCAATTAATTCTTGTAAGCCAGTGTCATTAATACTAACACCTGTAAAAGGAAACCCATATTGTAAGCTGTGCGGGGCATGGCTACAGATCCAGCAAGAGTCATTCTTTTTAGATTCCTTAAAGATCAACTTAACAATTTTAATATACATATTATCTTTTTCCCATGAGGACATACTGAGTTCCCTCGTATTCCTAACCAATTCCACGTTAGAATTGATATCCTGGCTGCATGTTTCATTTTTCAGACAAACCATGAATGTAAAATTGTCGATAAAGTATAGTATGATTACGCCCCAAATTACAGCACAACAAAATATCATGGGAGTCATTGCTTTAGATTCAGGGAATTGTTCTTCCTTTCCTACTGTTCTAAGTGTCACTCTTTCTTGTTTATCGTGAGATTCTCCAGATTCTTCTGAGTAACTTGTGTGGGGGAAACCCCGGCCTCCCGATTACTGGTCCTGACTGTGCCTCCTTGCTTGCTTCCGCTTGGGTGTGGTCCATCCTGTTCTTGTAAGCAATCTTTATCCTGCTTGCGTGGATCCATGCTGGGGAGCTTTCTGTCAGGACTGCTGTTCGGGTCACTGCGATCACTGTAGTTGGCTCGCTGTATGGGAAATCCTCCTTGTTCCTCCTGATTATCTGCTTGACCACCACTTGATCTCCTGGTTTGAAAGGATGCGTTGGATCACCTGCAGGTAAAGGAAGAGACAAAGACACATCACCATAGATGCCATTCAATTTACCAATCAAATGCACCACATATTCTGCCTGTGCTACACAAATGTCGTCTGCAATAATGTGAGGCCCTATCTTTGCCCAGGGAGTAGGAAAAGGTCGGCCCATTAGCACTTCAAAGGGAGAAAACCCTGTCGTTTTATTAGGTGTCATCCTAATCTCTGCTAGAACTGCTGGTAAATAATCTGGCCAATTTTTAAATGTACCATTAGTTCCTTTCCTGATTTTATCTTTTATAGTCCGATTTGCTCGCTCTACCTGGCCTGAGGATTGCGGATGATATGGAATGTGAAACTTCCAATCAATGCACAGGAGCTCACAGATCTTCTGTGTCACTTGGCTGGTAAAGGGTGTACCTTTATCACTATTGATTTGGAGTGGGCATCCAAATCTAGGAATAATCTCTTTACATAGAATTTTGCCCACTGTAGCTGCATTCTCTTTAGTGGTTCCGAAACCTTCGACCCATTTCGAAAACTGATCCACTATGACCAGTAGATACTTGACTCCACCTTTTGCCTTAGGCATGTGGGTGAAGTCTATCTGCAACTGTTGCATCGGACCTTCTGGAGGTGGAAGATGCTCATGTTTGCCATAGGTTTTTCCAGCCGGATTGTTCCTAATGCAACTTAGACATCTACTTATTTGATCCTCAACCATCTTGTTAAGGTCTTCACATACAAACCTTGCTGCTAAAGCCTTAGCAGTCTGTTCTTTACCTATGTGTCCGAAGCCATGAAAGTGTAAAATAAAAAGAGGGGCAACTGCTTTTGTAATACCCACCTTCCCCTCCTTATCTGACCAAAGATCATTTATATCTTTGGTCAGACCCTTCATTTCCCAAAATTTAAGATCTGCCTCTGAGGCCATTGCCTGCAGGTTTGCTATATCTTGATCTTGGCACAATTGTGGTATCATTACCATCAATCTCTGGACGGCCGGATGAGTGTCATAGTCTGGGTGTGGAGTACCTGCTGCAGCGGCTTGTTTTGCCACTGCATCTGCTAAAGCATTACCTCGGGACACTGGGTCTGAAGCATTTGTGTGAGCTTGGCATTTCACAATAGCAATCCTTTCTGGTAACATAATTGCTGACAACAAGTCTTTTACCAAATCTGCATGTGAGATACCTTTACCGTCCACTGTCACAAATCCTCTCTGCTTCCAAATCTGGCCAAAATCATGCACTACCCCAAAAGCATATCTGGAATCTGTATATATAGTCACATCTTTTCCTATGAACAATCTACATGCCTGCGTCAAAGCAATTAATTCTGCTGCTTGAGCTGAAACAAAAGGAATAGAATGTGCCATAAGCACCTTGTCTGGCAGCTGAACTATTGCAAAGCCTGTAAGAAACAAACCATCAGATGGCCTACTGCAAGAACCATCTACAAAGACTATCTCACCGTCTTCTAAAGGAGTAGGCTGTAAGTCCCCTCTAGGTGTGGTGTCCTGCTGCAGTTGTGCTACACAGTCATGGGAGTCGTCATCCATGTCTGGTGGGGGTGGATTGTGTGTTGTAAGCATTTTGTGGAGCAACACTGCAGGACCAGCAGATGGTCCAGCATATTTGATAGTAAGATTGTGCGTGGCAGTAAGTATGTTTTCGTAGCCTGATCGCCTTTGCGCTGTCATATGTTGTGTTGTACATTGTTTAAGAACATTTAAGACTTGATGTGTGGTATGTAAAATGAGTGAGTGTGACAACACTAATGTTTGACACGTTTCTACCATGAGAGCACATGCTGCAACTGATCTTAAGCATGCCGGCATCCCCTGAACCACTGTAGGTAAAACTTTTGAATAAAATGCTATTGGACGGTATCCATTGCCGTGGTTCTGAGTCAAAACACCCGCAGCTGTCCTTCCATCCTCCTTGCAATAGAGGTGAAAAGATGAGCTGTAATTGGGCAATCCAAGTGCTGGAGCTTTACACAAGGACTGCTTGAGAGTTTTGTAAGCATGCAACAGTTCGTCAGTCCATTGAATGGTGTTTGGGCTGTCTTGTTTGGTTTGAGAACGAAGAATAGAATCATAAAATGAACAGTCTGGTAGCCAATGTCTGCAATAGTTTATCATGCCGAGAAAAGACATCATTGAAGCTTTATCATGTGGTCGTGGCAATTTCATGAGCGCCTGCACTCGCTCTGAGGACAACTGTCTCTGACCTGAAGAAAGGGTGAATCCCAAATATTTGACAACACGTAGGCAAAACTGCATTTTCTTGAGCGACACCTTGTGGCCTGCTTGAAATAAGTGGAACAGCAAAAGTTTAGAGTCTCTGATACAACTTTCCTCGTCTGGGCTGCACAGCAATAGGTCATCCACATACTGGAGTAATGTGGAGCCATACTGCGGGATCCATGACTCAAGAGTTTGCTTGACCACGACACTGAAAACCGTAGGCGAATCACTGAAACCCTGAGGTAATCTTGTCCAGGTAAATTGACTACCTCTATATGTGAATGCAAACAGTGGTCTTGTGTCAGGGTGTACCGGAATGCTAAAGAAGGCGCTACATAAATCTAAGACTGTAAAAAATTGTGAGTCATGAGGAATTGCAGCGATTAGACCGTTTATGTCTGGCACCAAAGGTGCAAGGGGCTGTATCAGGGCATTTACTGCTCTGAGATCCTGAGTGAATCTATACTCTTGCTTACCAGGCTTGGGGATCGGGTGGATCGGAGTATTGTAAGGTGACACAGTGGGCAAAATTATATTTTTCTGCAAAAGTTCCTGAATAACTGGCGCAATCCCTATCTGTTTCTCTTGTGATAGTGGATACTGTTTAATGTATACAGGTTGGGCACCTGGTTTGAGTGTGACCTGGTATGGTGTACAGTCAATCAGTCCGGGGTCAGTAGAAGAAGTGGCCCATAAACTGTCAGGTAGGTCAGCTAAATGTTCTGGTACAGATAACAAAGCACCTGAAAATGTCAATTTAGCTTGCAAGTCGTCTAGGGGAATAAAAGAGGCACCTACCAATGAAATCATGTCACAATCATGCAACCATCTGAAAATTCCGTGTGAGGTGTACAAAAAACAACCTGAGTCATGAGTGATAAGTCCCTGAATCCAAACATTTTCATCATGTTCCATTTCAGAATTACAGGGACCTAAGCCAAAAATGTGATCTGTCATGTTGTACACACAAATGGGGGGATCTATTTCAAGAGTAACACTGTTATGCTGTTCCTGCACAAAATCCCACACTGAATGCAACAGACCCTTAGTCTCGTCAGTAAAAGATAAGCTGGCATCTGTTCCTCTCCACAAGGACAGTGCGCTTATGTTGGGGTCACCTGGTGACCCCTGTGCCAAATAATGAGGTGTTTGTACCATCATTTGGCCATCTGGGGTGCCTCCTATGGTAATATTGAGGTGTGTAATCATGTCCCTACCACACAGATTCACTGGGCAATTTGGTAGTAGGGAGACTGAAGTTCTCCCACCTGTTTTTGAGTCAAATCATATAATGGAAGTTTAGGAGTTACTTTACACATTATTGGGACTCCGTCAATACCCAATGAAGCCTGGCATCTTTCTGTCACAGGGCCATCATATTCTTCCTCCCTGATAGAGGAGCAGGTAGCCCCCGTATCAATGAGGAAGATAATCAAAACATCGTTAACATAAACAGATATTGTAGGCAATGTTTGCCATTGAAGAGTGACCTGTAACAAAGAAAGTATGCTGGAGTCTGGCCTCGGGCATCCCTATGGGCGAGGTTGAGACCTGCTGGCAACATGCGGAGCAGGTGTTCTCCACTGAATAGGATAAATTTCCTGATGTTCTGTATCAAATTCTCTAATTCGCCCCACTGGACGGTTAGAGTTGGCCGTGCAATACCGAGCCCAATGTCCTTGTAAACCACAAACAAAGCAGGTGTCCTGACTCATCTGTCTACCTTGTCTTGGGTCATACTGAAACTTACCTGAATTCCAATTTCTTCTTTGTTTGTCCTGCCTAAATCTCTGACCTCCTCTCTGTCTTGTGTTCACATTCGTACCACCTTCTGCATACATACTGGTACTCACCTTCATTTCCTTCATAATGCTTTCTACTGGAAAGCAACCTGCAGCTACCATATCCAGAATAGTTTTTTCTAACTCTTTTGGCCTCATCCCGTACCACCCTCTCTCAGCCTGCTTAATAAGCAGTCTGCAAGCGGGGAGGATATTAGCCATTAGAGTCTGTGTAAATAAAACACCTAAATCATCTTCTAATGTCATACATCCTTCTTCCAACCAACAATCTTTAAATCGTTTCACAAAACTCTGCACATTCTCTCCATTTCTTTGTTTACACGCCATAGCACAAGGTAATTTTTTTCTTTCACCATGCCTCTCCATAAACTTTTTCCTTATCTCCTCCCACATTGCAGTCCTTAAGCTAGGTTGACTCAATAAATTATCATCCGCATCCTGTGGGTGATCACGCTCTGGTTTAAGTAAATCAATTTCATCCCACTTAAAAGATTCATCATGATTTGTAACCATCTCTAACAACATCCTGTAGTCTCCTGGCAATAACATTTGGCCATGAGTACATCTCTTTAGATATGCCACTGACCCAATAGGGTGTAGTACAGGATCTGGACAGCCTTTTGCCCATGTATTAATTAAATTTATGTCAGGCGGCGTGCACACGACTCTATCACCAATTGTCAAAAAGGGGAATTTGGCATCCTTTGATGCCATCTGTGCCCCCTTACTCTGCTTCCGGGTCATCACAGGGGACCACATCTGCTGAGCAGCGGCAGATGTCATACCTGTAATTCTGTCTGTTTTATTAAGTGGGGCTATTGTCTCTATACTATGATCACGTTCGTCTTTACTCTTGTCATTTGTCTTGAGTGGGGCTATAGGCATTATACTATGATCTTGGGGTACTACATCCCCTCCTTCTGCCCCCATTCTGTCAAAATTCTGTATTTCTAATAAATTAGGATATACAGTCGCTGCTGTTATTATGGTCTGCAACTGTTTTGGCGGCAAATATGCTGCAGGTGGTTCGGTGGCGTCTGAGGGTGATGTGAGTGATGGCATAGCAAGTAACTCTGGTTCTTGCCAACACTCTGCTAACTGAACCCATACTAATCCACACTCCTTCATATATTTTTTTGACCATTTTGAAACCGCTTTAAAGAAAGGCCATTCTGTTGAATTACCAAGGCAAAGAGCTTTAATCATATTTAAATGATAGACACTAAAGGAACCAATGCGCGGAAAAAGATTGCTCAGTCCTTTTTCAAAACTAAATTGGCAAAGGTTCACCACAAATGGGGTTGTATGAAAACCCCCCGCTATTCTTTCTACAAACATTGTCGGAGTTTCATTAGGTAAATTTTTTTTGGACAAGTATTTACAGGTGATTTGTTCGCAGCATCTTTTGGGATTTCAAGGAAATTCTTATATTTAATTTTGCGGCATGAAGCATTTTTGTTAGTAATTTTAGAGCTGAGATCGCCATCGGCATCAGATCTCTTCCTGTAGCAAAAGCAAAGTAAATTAGCCATTATGAGAATCTTATACTTATCAAATTATCAAGGGCAGTAAATGTATGTAGATGTGCTGTTTTTCACTTTAGACCAGTAATCCAGTCAATATGTCTCTGTATTATTGTGATGACCTACTCCAAGTGCCTATCACAATGGCTCATAGTGAAAAACATACATCCGATTGAGTTATGCTATTTCTCAATTTATCATTCACTGCGTTAATTGATGCTGGCAATCTTGTTTCAGGTGGTCCACAGCTTTCGCCTAGCACCTGTCAAGGGGCGCATATCGAATTAACCTCATGCCCCTTTAGTTCCAGGGGTTTTTCATCATCTTTTCACCGTGAAGGATCCAGGATGACCACTCACACAATGCTCAGCCACACAGTTACAACAGGTTATACAATATATACATATACAATGCAATACATATAATTGACGTATTTTGCCAGGGAGAGGTATAAGAAACAATAATAAATCCTAACTATCCTAATCCCCAAAAAAAAAAAAAAATAACTGCAGAATCCAATTCTGCTTTGGGATCCAATCCCAAAACTGTCTGTCAGACCCTTCTGATCAGTATCAAGGAAAGATCATCTTCCCTTCCAGCTAAACACAGGCCTATTTTCTACACGACACAATCAACAAAATAAATTTAGAGTTCCTATCGTCAGACAGGAAGGCGCAGATACAACAAAAACTGTTATTTTCTACATACCTTCCTGTTGGACGATATCCCGGAATCAATGCCCCCAAATTGTTGGCAGGAAAAGTCAACCTCTGCGTGCTGTGTGTCGGTAATCTTCTATGCGATAAACTGCTAACCGGTTAGATCATCTCTCCTTGGCAATATATCATCAGGATCGATCCGAGAGAGATCAAGCATCTAGAATAACCACACGGACACGTGGAAGTTCTTTCACTTAGAAGCTTTCTGCTTTGTTCCTCTTTATTATCATATTTATACTTTTCATGATGTTTCAGTATCCAATCAGAGAGAAGTAACACCTACTAAAATGCCTACAGCAGCATATTAAAAGTTAAAATACAGAGTAATACAAAGATAAACATAATTTGCGGTTTCATTAGTTTTCTTAATGTTTCTTCTTTAACAGGAATTTACATCTGTTTCTGACTGTACTTTTTACTCCATCTTTGTTAGCCTCTCCCCCTTATCTTGGGTGTGCTTTAAAACATTTACACAAGGCAGCAGATTCTTAGGTGAGATGCATTTCTGAACTGTCAGCTTGTTAATAGAATGCTAACTAGAGCAAAGTTCATTTCAAGGCATATAAGCATTTTGTATTCCAATCAAATATTTTCATAGCAGCCTGATCGTATTAGGTGCATTCTATCACTAGATAATGGGAAAAACCCTGGTGCATAAATTACACAGCAGCAAAGCTTGTTTACTGTATACACAAAAACACATTTAGCTACAGGAATATAAGTATTTTTAAAACCAAAGCTATGCCATTTTACACTAAACTAAAATAAACTAAAACCAAACGATGTAAAATATTTAAAAACACATGATATAAATGAACATAAAGTCTCTTGGGGTTTGAAGCATGGAGCGTTACATCAGCTCCATGACAAACAGTTAAATCACAAAACACACGTGACTCAAACAGAAAATAAAGGCACCACGCCCCAGCCAGCACATTGCTGGATTATTACAGCTCCTGTGTGCTTCAACTGAAGTACTGTTTATTTCACCGCTCTGCAAAACCTATTTGTTGTTTTGTTCCAGTTCATTTTGTTTTCCTGGTTCCTGCATTCATTTCCACGCTTCCCATCATCTTACAGAATCCAACCTGGTCAGTTTCCTTTATTTTCACCATCCTCCACCCCTACCAACCTGCTTATTTGTGCTAAACTGCATCCTGGGTTCATATTCCCCATATCCCGGTGCCACCCCGGTACCTGGGCATGACAATGAGTCACCGAACACCAGTGAAAAAAAAACCCCATCTGCTTCCGAACATGGGTAAAAAAAAAGAACACACAGAATTTATAACAGGTGTTTAAAACAAACAAAAAAATACTTTGAAAAAATAAAATTATCATTGTTATAAAAATATCAAAAAGGTCTGTTACAGAATAAAAAAAAAGCTTCGGAATCAAATTTTGACGAACAAAAAATACAGAAAAATGCCTAAAAAATAAAATGAAAATACTTTTTGCACAGTACTTCTTCCGGGAGGTGGGCCTTGCTAATGGTCGCTTTTATCTTCAACTCCGTCCTCAGCTGTTAGAATCCCCTTTGTAGGGGATTTGTGCTGCCGATCGCTACCCAGCCTGGTGAGGGAGCGCTCCCCGATCACTGCTGCATATCACCAGTTGCCCACCAGCTGGTACTGGAGACGCAGCTTTAAACCCCCGGTCGATTGTCCCAGGCCGCTTTGGGTCGAGACATTGGGAGCCCCGGTTTTCCCCTTTCCTTACCTCTGAGCTTGCTCTGCTGATGCGCTGTGTCGGAGGCTGGAACTCGCAAGCCTGAGATACAGTATGGTACCATACTGTTGCAGTCTGCGTGGATTCTCGCCTGGTGGTCGCCATCTTGCCGAGCCAAGTGGTCGCAGCGCAGCCTACTTGCTGCAGGGGATACCTTGGCGCCAGATTCACAGCACCTATTGAACTTTGCCGGAGCTGTTTGAAAGAAGGAAAGAAAGACAGTGGAGGACGCTCTTCCCCATATTTTTTAGTGCCGGGGACTCCTGTGTCACATTACTTTGCAATAGTTCCACACAGCCTGCTCAGAGGGAGTCACTCCTTGTGCTGCATTCTCTCCCCACATGAAAACTATGGCAAACTGGTTCACTGACCCAGCACTGCCAGGAAGAGGGGTGAGTCGCTTGAATTCCATCAACCCTGTTGTGTGTGACCCTGGACAGCCCAAAACTAGGGAATGGGACTGTATGAACTGATCACATGTGCTCCCCACTCACTCGAATAGTGTGCAGGTTCACCCTTTTTGTTTTTGCAGCACAGCCTGTTGTGTGGTCCTTCACCCAATTTTTTTTTTGTCCCAGGGTCCCCCGGGGCAACCTCTCCTGGCATAACTGCAATTTTCTGCCATTTATTAATTTTTACAGTCGAAGGGACTCTTAGGACTCCTTAATTCTGTGCAACCTCCCTGCATAGCCCCCTCACTCAGACAGACTCCGCTGCGAATGAGTAGTAGCCCTCCATCCCACTTGTTTTTCTACCTTTCCTTTCTCTGGCGCTGCCATGGAGAAGTTTGTTACAGCTGGAAGGTCCAACAAGAAATGTGCTACCAAAACTGCCTTAAAAGCTGCTTCAAAACAATACTCGTGGACTGACCCTCCATCCCCAAATTCCCAGGATTCCACAGATTCCATGACTGAATTGCTGGCTTCTGACAGGGTTATACCCACCACACTTGATCCGCAACCGGGCGCGCCTCTAAGTGTGGCGGACATCTGGTGGCTCTTTCGCCATTGTTGGATGACAAGTTGGGCAAGCTGATGCTCACTCTCAAATCAGTCTTGTTCCAGCTGACTTCGCAAGCCCACAGACTCATGGAGGTAGAGAAAAGGGTCTCCACTCTGGAGCACAACTTGAGCCCACTACGAACCCAGCTTGAGAAGCAGAATCTAATTATCCAAGGTTTGACTGACACACTAGATGACCTGGAAAATCGCAGTTGTCATAATAACCTGTGGATCATTGGCCTTCTGGAGTCGGTGAAAAACCAAGCTCTGCTGGACTGGGCCTCTGACTGGCTGCCTGCTCACTTGGGTTATACTGATGCTGCTCACTCCCTGTTGCGATGAAGAGGGTCCATAGTGTGGGAGCTGACCTGAATCCGAAGGCAGGCCACTCGAGGCCTGTTATTATGTGCTTTCTCAACTACAGTGAGAAGACCGAGCTCCTCCAAGCTTTATCGTCTTCGCAGTTTGGAATACCAGGGTTCTCCCCTTCGATTGTTTAAAGATTTCTCAGCCGCAGTCTCCACAAAGAGACGGCATCCTCATCTTTGTGCAACAAATAGGTGGCACAGAGCATCAGATTTTTTCTGCTATATCCGGAATGTCTAAGTGTTACCTGTACTGTAACGACCCACTTTGATTCACCACTGGATGCCGTTACCGCCCTTTTTCCTGACTGCAGCCCAGACACAGGACCTGCCCCAATGCACCTCTGTCTTTGGTTGCCACCCGAACCCGACCTAAACGATCTGAATTTCACCCGCTGTGGCTTTGCACATGTCTGTTGCTCTGATAAGTCTCACAGGCGATGCTCATCCACTTCCCGGACACCCTTTACTGACTGTGGGGTGTTGTCTGAGACTGTTACTTGTCTTACATGGTTCTCTTGCTTCTTGTTTATTTTGGTTTCTGCTCCTGTTTATTGTTCCACAAAGTTGTTTAAATATGCATTGGTTCCACAAGAAAAAGTATACAAAAACTAGATTCAGGTCAATGAATTCGGTCCCTAACTCTTTTACATGGAAGCGGGGTTTCAGGGCTACCTCCTTTTCCCACTTAGGAGAGGGCACTCCTCACTGTGCTACTTTTGACACTTTTCGTCAAACTCCTTTTGACACTAATGCCTTCTAACAAACCTCCTTCAGACTTGTTTTATGGAATGTAGAGAGGCTGAACTCCCCTATAAAAAGAAAAAAGTGCTATCCCATTTATCTAAATTAAAACCTAACATAATTTTCCTCCAGGAGAGCCACTGGCCTTCCTCTGCAAACTTGTTACATGCCCCCTGGATTCCCTATGGGAATAAGAAAAGGGGAACCACTATATTGTTAAACAAATCTCTAGCCCATGAGGTTTTGGAGGAGGCTAATGATCCGTTGGATATGTTTTCCTTCGTATTAGTGACCATCCAAGACAAAAGGTAGTTGCTGGTAAATATGTATGCCCCATCCTCCACACCTCCAGTTCTACTCTGACCTATATGCTAGTGTAGCGCTCACTCCCGGAGGAGCCACTGAATTTGAACCTCGGGCCAGTCTCCCCGCACTAGGGAATAAATATACTCCAGCACCGTCGTGGATTTTATAAATTATATAGTTTACTGAATAAACGGGCATATAATGAGTAACACGGTATATGTATATATTTTTACAGTACTTCGTAATAAGAGAAACACGCAGCGGAAAAGGAAAAATACAACACTTCGTAATGCGAGAAACGCTCAGTGGAAAAGGAAAAAAGTATTTTTAACCCCTTAGTGGTTGGAGTGTGAGTCACGTACAGGTTATGTCCCAAGGAATGTATGTGTATGCGTGTATTGGTACCTGGGTACAATATTCAACTGGCCAGTGAATTATTTAGGAGGTATCTTTGACTAGTCATGTTGGGGCCCTGTAGGTTTTGGAACAAACTGTAGTGTGCTTTAGTATTTCACCGTGGCCTGGAAGGCCTCTCACCCATCTGCCAGATACTCGGTGCTCCGCTCGACCCAGGACGTCTCTCCGCTCAATTTTGACTGGGGTTCTCTGTGTCACCGGATCCGCTGTCTTGCTCCTCTGTATCGGCCACAAGATGTCCAACTCACCGCCTGCACTCCCTGTTAAATCGTCTGCGGTTCTCCTCACTCGGGGTCCTTCAGCTTACTCTGTCTCAGCGTGGGTTACTGGGTCTTCGTTAAATAGGAAGGAAAAGCCCGATCTCTAGCTCCACTAGGCCGCACCTGCGCTCTGGCCTGGTCGAGATCACTTTCTGCTACACTGCGTCTTGCTCCTCTCACTCCTCGGCGCGCTCTGCCAGCTCTCTCCATGAGGCTGCGGATATCAGTGTCTCTCTCCCACCCACTTCCTGTTCCCGCCCGCAAAGCATGCTGGAAAATGTAGTCCCAATGTTCAGTGTCCTACATCGCGCTTGTCTCCCTCCGGTGGCCAAAAACAGGTACTTCAACCACAGTGTTTAAAACCAGTGCTACACTCTCCCCCTCCTAGAACTCTTGGGTCTCTCCAAGGAGGCATAACAGTTGCATTACATTTCAACATAACATTAGGCAACAAATACAGGCTCAGCAGCAAGCATACAATGGGTTATATACACTTCCTCAAGTTGACTCATGCTTTTGACTACCTCAGCCAACATAGTAGACATTTCGGGCAACCTTCGCACTGTGGTGACGGCCTCTTCAGTGCTCGTAGGTGAGTCTTTGAGGGGGTCGGACAGAACGTTTTGGGCTTTGATTCTGTGGTTCAACTAGGCCTCCCAATGGAACTCTTCTTGACCTTTCTCGACAAGTCTTCTCATCCTGGAGATAAATGTGGTGTTTAGTGCTCTTAGCGCATCCCACATCAACCTCATACTTGGAGAACAAATTTTCCGACTTGAGTATTGGAGACTCAACCCGCTTCTTCCACTTGAACGAGATAGGAGTATCATCTTTAGGGTGGAATCGTTCAGCTTGAATAGCTTTATTCACTCTCCTCCCTAGATTGGTACTGGAGAGGGGCTTAACAGAAGCCATTCGCCCGATTGACATCCATGTCTTCAAATTTACTGAAGAGTCAGACACATTACATACGCTGACGGAAACTCTTCCACTTGTCCATTTCAAAACTCTTGTAGAGATTATTTCAGGGACTTTTCTGGACTGCATAACCATCTCTGTCCCTTCCGCTTTCCTCAGCCGCCTCACTTCTGCAGGGGCTCTCTGTTTTTCGACCATCCGTTGACATACCGGCCGTGACATTGAGTGTGCCTTCTTGGGAGCAGGACTCTCTTCTTTCACCAGCAGGGTTAGAAACCGTCTCACTAAGTCAGTGTTCATCCCCACTATCATAGAACTTCGATTAGCTCCCGAGGGACGAGGACACACAATGGCCACCAACGTGTCACATACTCCCGGTTGTCCAACGGCCACTGAACTGAATTCCAGCTTCACCTGTAGATATCCATCATAGGGAAAACTCTCAGTCCCCATACCCCAGATTTCGAGATCCTTCAACTTCTTCAGGGGTATATGCTTCAAATGTTTCTGATAGAAGTCTCGGTAAATCAGAGTTACTTGAGCACCTGAATCTAGAAGAGCCTTTGTGTAGACACCTTCCACTTGGAACGGGATGATGGACGAAGGACCGATCAACTTGTCAGGGAACTTCTCCGTTGTAGTACAAGGTGGGGACCCAGTTTGCTCATTGACCCGGGGTCCTCCAAAATTTTCTGCTTGCAAGACAGGCGACTGCTCCTTCAAGGCCTTCAGGAGTTCTTCGACCGATCTCTTTACGGGCCTCATTTTTGGGCACTGAGCACTGAAATTACCCTTTTCCCTGCAGCCAAAACATCTTTTCCTCGAGCATGTGGGCACATTTTCTTCTTGCGCCTCATTTGAAAACCCCTTGTTAGGAACCACAGCCGCTCTTGTCATTCATATATCCGCTAGAAACGTCCGTCCTCTTCACGGTTTGGGTGGGCTGGGGCAGTCACATCGATAGTGGCCAACCCCCCCACAGTTGTAGCAGATCAATGACCCAGAGGGTTCTCCAGCAGGAACACTCCGCACTGCCTCTCCCTCCTCAGGTACGGCAATCCTAGCAGACAGCAACGTCATCAACTCTATCATTTTCGACATCAGAGTTTTCAAAGCCATCACTTCAGTCTGTATGTCTGCTGCACCAAGAGTTTCTACTTCTGCGGTGAAAACTGTGTGCGAAGCATTTGCAACCTTTTTAGCCTTAATCAAGGCCTCTTCTTCTTGGATAGCTTTGACCAGTTTGGAATAGGTCAGTCTCGTGCTCTGGTATCTAGTCTGAAATTTCAACATTATGGGATCCAGTGGGAGTGCTCCTCTGAAAATTTGATCCATCAAAGCTTTGCTTGCATGACTCGGTTCCATGCCCCTTTAAGAATGACCTGATGGATGATTTTATCCAGCCGCCAGACATATGTGGACAATTCTTCTCCTTCCTTTTGATAGGTGTGAGAGAACTTGTGGATAAGCTCGGCACAATCCTCCACTCCCCCGAAAATTTCCTGTAAAGCTTCTAGATAGTGCAGCCTGACTTGTCTCTTTTCAGATTTCGGATGACATCTGAAACAGGACCTCTTAGGCTCTCGACCAACCTTTGTCTTTTTACGGTGTCAGCAACTTCCCATTCTTCCACTGCTTGCACTGCCTGATCTATCCAAGTGTCAAAGTCCTCTTCTCCAGCTGGCACAGGGACCTTACCCGAACAGAACCCCCTTTTGCGATACCCGTAATTTGCAGACGCGGCTGAGTTTTGGGCCAACGTTTCCACCAGCTTCCCCATAGTGGTAAAGAATGTAGCAGGAGGGAACCCTGTAGTTGGGGTAGCATCGGGGATCTCGTCTCCTGACGTTGTTGGTCTTGCCACGGGAACATTCGCGTGATCACCATGTGGCGTACTTGGCTGGACCAGTCGAACTTCCACATCGTCAGTCAGCTTCACACTCGCGCCCTGAAAACACACTGGAACACCCTTTCTCCACTCAAAAAGAACATATGTGTAAGAAGTCTCTGGGTTCACTTTAACGTCCACTATGAATCTCTGCTGGTCAGGTGCCAATGCCGCCACGGCCTGGTGGATCTGTTCTTCTGCCCAGGTGCCTGCAGGAATGTCCATTACTACACTCAACCCTAACTGGCCATTTTGTGCTTTACACCACTCTGCTGCTTCTTCTGGATCCATATTTAACCCTTTAAATGCAGTTTTTCCAGAGACTGGATGGCGGACGCGCCCCACGTGTAGCGCTCACTCCCGGAGGAGCCGCTGAATTTGAACCTAGGGTCAGTCTCCCCACACTAGGGAATAAATATACTCCAGCACCGTCGTGGATTTTATAAATTATATATATATATGAAAAAGTGGGTTTATATCGCTGTTGAAGGGCGCTGCTTACACCTTGTAGATCGGTCAAGATCTTTGATACAGGGATGGTGGACTGTATGTTGCAATTCAAACAGTATGGGTGTATCTGCGTCTGGCAGTATATTGCTATTTGTAGGTAGCAATATCGGACGTGGGCAGTAGTGGATAGTACGTGCCTTGAAATGAGTGCAATAAAAAAGGGGGGGTGGATAGGTCTTGAAAGGATGTAGTCTGAATTTAAAATATGTAAAAATCTGCGCTTAAATGGAAAAAAATCCTTTTTATGTTGTGCTGCCACCTTGTGGCGAAAACGAGGTCTTATCTCTCTCTAATATCTATTCCTTGTGTTGTACTGCCACCTTGTGGCCGGAAAAAATATTGTCTCTCTATGATGGATTTTTCTTGCAATGTGTCCGTGATCTCACAGAAGATGCGCTGTCTCTCTCCTCAGTTCCGCCGGGTCTTAACCTCATGGAAATGAATGGAGAAAGAGGACATAGCGCAATTCTGTGATGCAGGTAAAATAGATGGATAATAGAGGTATCTTACTCACGTGGACAGGAGCATAGGATGTATCAGGCTCACTCTTACTGGCATCTATGGCCCATAGAGGTGGCCAATTTCCCTTCTTTACTCGTCACCTCTTTCCTCGTCGGCTGTGTTCTGTATAGCTGTAAAGCAAAGCCTCAGGGAGGAACTGGTTCTCAGGAGCAAAACAGGATACAAGTAAAGTAAAATAAAGAGATTTATTATTAAAAAGTATTTTAACAATATGTGTAAATAGGGGATATATCCAGGACGCGTTTTCGTTTTTTGGGTGCTTTTTCTGCGCATGCGCACCGCGGTCCATGCGGGTAGATGGATCACGTGTGTTCTACAGCCAATCAGTGTGTTTGGAGTCTTAGAGGGACGATCTCCGTTCACAGTTTGTTTCATTCTGTGTAATCTTTGTTATCTCTACCTAAAGAGTGCTGTGTGACCTTAATTGGAAGTGATTCGAAGTGTGATTTATTAAAAAGTGATTTATTAAAATGACTTCAGGTCTGCTGGGACAGGAGATCCTTGATTTGGGGGTTGTTTGAAGGGGCTGTGAGGTCTTGATTGAGGGAGAATTATGGATCATATTATCCTATGGATATGGTCTTGGGTCATGTCTGTTACGAAGTCCTGACCATAGAGTTTGTGGGGGGATTGCCAGCAGAGATATGGTGGGTCGTTCTGACAATGTATTCGTTTCACTTGCGGAATACTGGGAATTAGATTGGCAGATGTTTTGCCTCTTGTCTCTCTGAGTTGGATGAATCTTTTCTGCAGAGTGAAGGGGGGGGAAATTAATTTTTCTTATTTTATTTGCGCTTTATGGCGACGGATTTCTGTCATTAAGGGTGGGATGTCCTTAGTTCCGGAGTTGTGTGGGCACATGAATGTATTCTAATGTATATTGGTGGATTATAAAATAAAAGTAAGAAAGAGTGTGGCTAATTATGATGGTTATACTCGATTGTCTATTAACCGACTCATGATTCGAGTCTAGGTTGGTATCTGTACAGGGTTTTCCAGGGGTCGGATATTACTTAGGTGCGGAAAAAATGTTGTTGGAATCTTTTGCTTGCAGATGGAAGTTGTATGATGGTTAGATTAGTGTTGGATGGTATTTGATGGAAGAAATGACTTATCGATGTAATTTATAATGTTATAGAAAGTGGAAGAGTTCAAAGTCCATATTTAGACCTTTCGGATGCATGGTGTCAAATTCGTAAATACATTTCATTTCTTCCTGTCCTATTCTTTTCGCCAAATCTCCGCCTCTTTTTCCATTTCGGATTTTCTTGATGGCTATAAACGCCAGGTTTCTTGGGTTGCAGTTATGCATCTTTTTGAAGTGGGCGGGTATGCTGTGTGTTTCTAAACCTTTCTCGATGTTTCTGATGTGTTCTCTGATTCTTACACCTACGGCTCTTGTGGTTTTTCCGACATATTTGAGGCCACACGGGCAGATGAGAAGATATATCACATTAGTCGAGAAGCAGGTGAGCAAGTCTTTGATTTTCCATTCTCCTCTTCTATTGGTGACTTTAGTGATATGCCTTTTTTTCTTTCCAGTACTTCGACAACTTATACAGTTCCCGCAGCCATAGAATCCTCCTTTTTGTTTAAAAGGGTTGTTTCCTTTTTTTGGTGCGTGCTCACTGGTGGTTAGTCAGGATCTTAAGTTTTTTGTTCCTCGGCAGACGAATCTGGGTTTAGTTGGTAATATTTCCTGTAGCATCGGGTCTTCCCGAAGAATCGGCTAGAATTTCCTTACTATGTTTTTGAAGTCTTGATCTTGTTGACTATACGTGAATATCATTGGTACCCCTTCTTGCGACTGGTCTTGCAAGTTCTTTCCTTTGTATTTGAGGTAATCTTGTCGATCTACTTTTGCTACTTCTTCCTTGATTTTTTCCAGTCTCTGTTGGTCGTAGCCTTTCTCTATGAAATCTGACGTCAGCTTTGATGCTTGGATGGTGTAGTCCGTCAGTTTGGAACAATTTCTCCTCATTCGGATAAACTGACTTTTTGGTACTCCCTCCAGCCATCTGTTAAGGTGGCAGCTGTCTTTGCCAATGAAACTGTTTGAATCTACTTGTTTGAAAAATGTCCGCGTGTGGATGGTATTTCCTTCTGGAAAAATGGTTAAATCCAGAAAGTTAATAGTTTCTCTGCTCCATATTGTATCCAATTGGATGCTGGGATCCTGTGCGTTGAGTTCTCTTAGAAATATTTCCAGTTTTTCTTCTCCTCCATTCCAAATCAGGAAGAGGTCATCGATATATCTTCTGTATATCACAATGTCATTTTCTCTTTCTTTAAGGATGTTTTTTTCCCAATTATCCATATACAGATTTGCGAAATTTGGGGCAAATCGTGTTCCCATGGCGGTTCCTTTTGTTTGTAAGTAATATTCGTCGTTGAAGGAAAAGTAGTTGTTTTTGAGGATTAGTTTTATCCCCTCCAATATGAAGGTTTTCTGTTCACTCGGTATGTCGCTCTCTTCATCTAGGTGGACTTTTACTGCCTCTATTCCATTTTCATGTGGGATGTTGCTATATAGAGATCTCACATCACTGGTAACCAAGATGTAATTTTCTTTCCAAGTTATTTTTTCTAATTCTTTGATGATATTTAGTTTATCTTTCAAGTGTGCTTCTGTCTTTGAAACTATATATTCCGAAATTCTGCTTGAAATGGAATCTATACCTGATATGATGGGTCTTCCTGGTGGGTTGTTTGTGTCTTTATGTATTTTTGGTAGGTGGTAGAAGGTAGGTCTTACGGGATGGTGATTTTGAGGTAATGATATTCCTTATAATTTATTATACCTGCCTCATGTCCCTCATCCAGGTATTTTTAGAATCTTTCTTTTATCTCTTCTGTTGGATCTTTTTTCAACTTTTGATACGTGCTTGGTCATTTAGTATTTTCAATGATTCTTTCTCGTACCTTTCTGTCGTCTGGATGACTATACCACCCCTTTATCCGCTGGTTTGATCACGATAGTGTTGTCATTTCTAAGTTCATCTATGCTCTCGCTCTTTTCTCGACAGGTTTTGTTCTTGCCAATTTTTATCTTCTCCATTTCTCGGATGACCATTTTCTCAAACGTCGAGATTTCTGGAGTAATCATGGATCTTGGGAAAAATTTTGACTTTTCCTTTAAGTCTGTGTGTTTGTAGAATTGCATGGTTTCTGCTCTTTCTAGGGGTTTTTTTAGGAAGTACTTTTTAAGGCATAACTTTCTTTTAAATCTTTGGAGGTCTATGTATGTGTTGAAATGGTTAATGCCTTGTTGGTTGCAAACTTGAGGCCCTTCTTTAGCACACTTTCTTGGTTGGTGTTCGGGTTTTCCTGAAATATTGAAGATGCCACCTGTGTTTTATTGATAGGTGTTTCTTTTCTTTCTTTATTTTGTATTGTTCTCTTTTTCCACCTCTCTTTCCTCTTGTTGTTCTCTTTTTTCCACCTCTCTTTCCTTTTATTCCCTTCTTGCCTTTTTTCCAGGTGATCTGTATTCTTCTTCTCTTTTTTCTGTTGCTTTCTTTAGCTCTGGACTCCATTCTAGGTGCGTGTTGTCCATCCTCCTTTTTCTCCGCTCTTTCGGCGTGGCAGGCCGAAAAACCTCATTCTCCTCTTCTCTCTCTGCCTCCTCTTTCGTTCTTGTGTTCTCATATTGGTTATGATGGTATACATTTTTTACTGTTGGGTGTTCTGGGTTCCTCCTAGGCGTTCTCTTGTTGGGTTTTTCTGATAGTTTTCTTTTGGTCTCCAGTTGTAGTTTCTGGACCCTCTTCTGTATTCATTATTTTGTCTATATGAGAATCTTCTATTGTTCCATCTTTGACGATGGAGCGGGATGTTTGGATGATATAAATCATGATTCCTTGCATTCCAAGTTCTTTGGATGGGATATCGTTTCTCTCTGAAGGACATCTTCCTATATTTGGGCTGTTGCCTATGTCTGCGTGGAGTCATGGCGATCCGATGGTTTACGTTTGGTGTTGGTTCTGGTATTTCCTCATATGGGTCTTGGTCATCATCTATTTCTGTCTTTTCTATTTTGGCTGCTGTTCGCCATACATCTCCTTTGCTATAGTCGTTCTTATCTCTCATGTATTTCTTTCTCTTCTTCTTTATAAGATCTTCTTCTAGTTTGGTGCGAATGCATTCCATTTTTTCAGTGAAAGCATTTATTATCCCTTCTTGTGTTGACCACACAAGTTCTTTATTTGCTGACTCTATCTGTTGGTTTGTCTCTTCTAAATTATATTTTCTTTCCTCAATAATCACCTCCATGGTGTGTATGGAGAAGCTTTCCAGCATTTTGCTCCATTTGTCTAGAAATGGCTCCCTCTCATTTCCTAATGCTGGCCCCTTGGAGAAGCGTAAGCCTCTAGGGACAATCTTATCTCTTGTGTATTTTTCGAGTGAAATGATTTCCCATTTTAGTCTTAGCTCTTTTTTGAGGGTTTTTTCTAAATTTCTCATCATCTCCTCTCTGTTCACTGGTTGTGTGGATACATCTTGATTGATCCATTCATCTAAAAAGATGTCTTCTTTAAGATTCCCAAATTTTTTTCTGAAATCCATTTTTTAAGATGGTTTTTATGGTTGATGTGATCAAATTGATGTCACTAATAGCCTTGCTGCCTGGAGTTTGTGCGAAACTGGAATATGTATGAAAGAATGTGGAGTAAAACTCTTAATTGGCGCTTGTTATTAGTGTGCGTGAGGTATTAGCTGCTGCTCTTTTGGCGATATGATGGCACCGTTTCGCTGGTACCTGATATTATATATGAAAAAGTGGGTTTATATTGCTGTTGAAGGGCGCTGCTTACACCTTGTAGATCGGTCAAGATCTTTGATACAGGGATGGTGGACTGTATGTTGCAATTCAAACAGTATGGGTGTATCTGCGTCTGGCAGTATATTGCTATTTGTAGGTAGCAATATCGGACGTGGGCAGTAGTGGACAGTTTAATTGAGTAAACAGCTGCCACCTTAACAGATGGCTGGAGGGAGTACCAAAAATCAGTTTATCCGAATGAGGAAAAATTATTCCAAATGTTGTGCTGCCACCTTGTGGCATCAAAGCTGACGTCAGATTTCATAGAGAAAAGTGCTACGATCAACAGAGACTGGAAAAAATCAAGGAAAAGAAGTTAGCAAAAGTAGATCGCACAAGATTACCTCAAATACAAAGGAAAGCTTAACTTGCAAGACCAGTGCGAGAAGAAGAGGGTACCATATGATATCACGTATAGTCAACAAGATCAATTAAGGACTTCAAAAACATAGTGAGGAAATTTTAGCCGATTCTTCCGGAAGACCCGATGCTACAGGAAATATTACCAACTAAACCCAGATTCGTCTGCCGAGGAACAAAAAACTTAAGATCCCGACTAACCACCAGTGAACACGCACCAAAAAAAGGAAACAACCCTTTAAACAAAAAGGAGGTTCTATGGCTGCGGAACTGTATAAGTTGTCAAAGTACTGGAAACAAAAAAAAGGCATATCACTAAAGTCACCATAGAAGAGGAGAATGGAAAATCAAAGACTTGCTCACCTGCTTCTCGACTAATGTGATATATCTTCTCATCTGCCCGTGTGGCCTCAAATATGTCGGAAAAACCACAAGAGCCGTAGGTGTAAGAATCAGAGAACACATCAGAAACATCGAGAAAGGTTTAGAAACACACAGCATACCCCGCCCTTCAAAAAGATGCATAACTGCAACCCAAGAAAACTGGCGTTTTATAGCCATCAAGAAAATCCGAAATGGAAAAAGAGGCGGAGATTTGGCGAAAAGAATAGGACAGGAAGAAATGAAATGTATTACGAATTGACACCATGCATCGAAAGGTCTAAATATGGACTTTGAACTCTTCCACTTTCTATAACATTATAAATTACATCGATAAGTCATTTCTTCCATCAAATACCATCCAACACTAATCTAACCATCATACAACTTCCATCTGCAAGCAAAAGATTCCAACAACATTTTTTCCACACCTAAGTAATATCCGACCCCTGGAAAACCCTGTACAGATACCAACCTAGACTCGAATCATGAGTCGGTTAATAGACAATCGAGTATAACCATCATAATTAGCCACACTCTTATCTTACTCTTATTTTATAACATCCACCAATATACATTAGAATACATTCATGTGCCCACACAACTCCGGAACTAAGGACATCCCACCCTTAATGACAGAAATCCGTCGCCATAAAGCGCAAAATAAAATAAGAAAAATTAATTTCCCCCCCCTTCACTCTGCAGAAAAGATTCATCCCAACTCAGAGAGACCAAGAGGCAAAACATCTGCCAATCTAATTCCCAGTATTCCGCAAGTGAAACGAATACATTGTCAGAACGACCCACCATATCTCTGCTGGCAATCCCCCCACAAACTCTATGGTCAGGACTTCGTAACAGACATGACCCAAAGACCATATCCATAGGATAATATGATCCATAATTCTCCCTCAATCAAGACCTCACAGCCCCTTTCAAACAACCCCCAAATCAAGGATCTCCTGTCCCAGCAGACCTGAAGTCATTTTAATAAATCACTTTTTAATAAATCACATTTCGAATCACTTCCAATTAACCACTTCTATGCGGAGGACGCGCTCAGCGCGTCCTCCGCATGGCTGCTGGTGTGCAGAGGACGCGCTGAACGCGTCCTCCCTTTGGGGTCAGCGTTCGGCCGGGTTCCGGCCGATCGCTGGCCCGTCCGGTGCGGGCTGACATCCTCGATGTCAGCCCAGCATCCGGAACCGCCGCCGATGAAATTAGGTGTCATCGTGGCAGCGCGATGACACCTAATTCAGGCGCCCCCCCTCATGTGCGGAGGAGGCGCCTGAAGGGAGGGGGGAGGTCCTTCGGACCTCTCTCCCTCCCGATCGGCGGCGTTGCAGGGGTTAACCCAGGCACCATTTGGAAGGGCACAGCCTGCCCTTCCAAATGGTGCCTGGCATTAACCCTGGGGAGCTGGATCGCGAATCGGCGCTGAAAAGCACCGGTTCGTGATCCTTTCCCAGAGCTGGCCGACATCTTGGATGTCGACCAAGCCTCCGGGAACTCCCCTGAGGACTTGCGTCATCGTGCATAGCACGATGACGCCAGTCCTAGAGTTAACCCCTAACTGCCACCAACGGTGGAGATATGGAGTTCATTGGAACTCCTTATCTCCCGATCCGTGGCAGATAGGGGTTAAAGTTTGGTATGGTTGGATCGGCCAGAGCATGGCCGTTCCAACGATACCAAACACTACTGTGAAAAAAGTTTTTAAAAAAAAAATAAAAAATAAAATATATTTAAAAAAAAAAATTATAAAAAAAAAAATAAACATTTTTTTTTCTTTTTTTTGGTTCGTTAATGCAGCAATATTGTTCCATTTCAATTATATGTGAACAATGATGCTGCACTAATGATTTTTGTATGCGGTGCGTTTGTTAAAAAATCGTGTAATTTTCCCAAAAAAAAAATGTAACGAGACCCCATCTCTAATTTTTTTAACATACAAAATGATTTTTTTAACACCCCATACAAAATATAACCGCAATTGCTCGCATGTTAAAATGTGAAAAAAAAACACTTTACTCATTGTAAATTATTGAAAATACATATTTATTGCATTTTTTGTTATAAATATACAGACATGACATAACGTATACATATAATAATGACATATTATGAATCTACCGAGTCTGACGGAAAGAACGATAAATAATATGTCTGGGTCATATACTAAAATAAGCCTTCAAAACACGTTTAAACATGATGAGCAAAACTGGTAAAAATGACCTCAGCACAGAGGTGTGAAAAGCCTCAGCAGCGAAAGGGTTAAGGTCACACAGCACCCTTTAGGTAGAGATAACGAAGATTACACAGAATGAAACAAACTGCGAACGGAGATCGTCCCTCTAAGACTCCAAACACACTGATTGGCTGTAGAACACACGTGATCCATCTACCCGCATGGACCGCGGTGCTCATGCACAGAAAAAGCGCCCAAAAAACGAAAATGAAAGTAGGAAGAACCAATCAACAAGGACTACTACCGAAGAGTATATAAGAAACGGACATCGAACATCACACTATCCAGCTGAGGAAGCCATATTCTGGCGAAACGCGTCCTGGATATATCCCCTATTTACACATATTGTTAAAATACTTTTTAATAATAAATCCCTTTATTTTACTTTACTTGTATCCTGTTTTGTTCCTGAGAACCAGTTCCTCCCTGAGGCTTTGCTTTACAGCTATACAGAACACAGCCGACGAGGAAAGAGGTGACGAGTAAAGAAGGGAAATTGGCCACCTCTATGGGCCATAGATGCCAGTAAGAGTGAGCCTGAAATATCCTAGGCTCCTGTCCATGTGAGTAAGATACCTCTATCATCCATCTATTTTACCTGCATCACAGAATTGCGCTATGTCCTCTTTCTCCATTGATTTCCATGAGGTTAAGACCCGGCGGAACTGAAGAGAGAGACAGCGCATCTTCTGTGAGATCACGAACACATTGCAAGAAAAATCCATTGTAGAAAGACAATATTTTATCCGGCCAAAAGGTGGCAGTACAACACAAGAAATAGATATTAGAGAGAGATAAGACCTCGTTTTCGCCACAAGGTGGCAGCACAACATAAAAAGGATTTTTTTCCATTTAAGCGCAGATTTTTACATATTTTAAATTCAGACTACATCCATTCAAGACCTATCCACCCCCCCTTTTTTATTGCACTCATTTCAAGGCACGTACTATCCACTACTGCCCACGTCCGATATTGCTACCTACAAATAGCAATATACTGCCAGACGCAGATACACCCATACTGTTTGAATTGCAACATACAGTCCACCATCCCTGTATCAAAGATCTTGACCGATCTACAAGGTGTAAGCAGCGCCCTTCAACAGCGATATAAACCCACTTTTTCATATATAATATCAGGTACCAGCGAAACGGTGCCATCATATCGCCAAAAGAGCAGCAGCTAATACCGCACGCACACTAATAACAAGCGCCAATAAAGAGTTTTACTCCACATTCTTTTATAAATTATATAGTTTACTGAATAAACGGGCATATAATGAGTAACACGGTATATGTATATATTTTTACAGTACTTTGTAATACGAGAAACACGCAGCGGAAAAGGAAAAATACAGCACTTCGTAATCCAAGAAACGCTCAGCGAAAAAGGAAAAAAGTATTTTTAACCCCTTAGTGGTTGGAGTGTGAATCTCGTACAGGTTATGTCCCAAGGAATGTATGTGTATGCGTGTATTGGTACCCGGGTACAATATTCAACTGGCCAGTGAATTATTTAGGAGGTATCTTCGACTAGTCACGTTGGGGCCCTGTAGGTTTTGGAACAAACTGTAGTGTGTTTTAGTATTTCACCGTGGCCTGGAAGGCCTCTCACCCATCTGCCAGATACTCGGTGCTCCGCTCGACCCAGGACGTCTCTCTGCTCGATTTTGACTGGGGTTCTCTGTGTCACCGGATCTGCTGTCTTGCTCCTCTGTATCGGCCACAAGATGTCCAACTCACCGCCTGCACTCCCTGTTAAATCGTCTGCGGTTCTCCTCACTCGGGGTCCTTCAGCTTACTCTGTCTCAGCGTAGGTTACTGGGTCTTCGTTAAATAGGAAGGAAAAGCCCGATCTCTAGCTCCGCTAGGCCGCACCTGCGCTCTGGCCTGGTCGAGATCACTTTTTGCTACACTGCGTCTTGCTCCTCTCACTCCTCGGCGCGCCCTGCCAGCTCTTTCCACGAAGCTGCGGATATCAGTGTCTCTCTCCCACCCACTTCCTGTTCCCGCCCGCAAAGCATGCTGGAAAATGTAGTCCCAATGTTCAGTGTCCTACATCGCGCTACATCCGGTGGCCAAAAACAGGTACTGCAACCACAGTTTTTAAAACCAGCGCTAGACTAGACTCCTTCAGTTTAATTTCACCCACTGTATCGAAGGAGGAGATTTTAAAGTGGTTTGGGCCAGGTCCTGGACCGATCGCGAGCTAGGAAGTCCTCTGCTACCAAACAGTCCAACAGTGGTCCCAATTTCTTGAAATATCATCTAACCCTTGTAGATGCGTGAAAATACCTCAACCTGGAGGGTAGGGGCTATTCGTTCCACTCCCACCCCAC
Source organism: Leptobrachium leishanense (assembly GCA_009667805.1). Taxonomy (NCBI): domain Eukaryota; kingdom Metazoa; phylum Chordata; class Amphibia; order Anura; family Megophryidae; genus Leptobrachium; species Leptobrachium leishanense. Next base: position 34,982 of record RXON01005051.1, read on the forward strand.
GACTCTTTATCACGCATTGATATGTTTCTCTTGTCATCCTCCTTACAGCACGCCATAGAGGATGCCTCTATAGGCATGATCCATATATCTGACCATGCTGCTGTCACGGTTGATTTGAGGCTTGGTCCCCCCTCCCACGGTCCCAGAATAAAATAAGCAGAAACAGTAACTCTAACCCTAATCATAAAACAAGCAGAAACAGTAACTCTAATCCTAATCATAAAACAAGTAGAAACAGTAACTCTAACCCTAATCATAAAACAAGTAAAAACCTTCGATAATTTTTTTTTAAAGGATAAACAAATAAATGAGTAATTAATAATTAACAGATTTACATTATTTTAACCTTAATCTAGCTCAGAGTAACAATAAATGTGAAAAAATTATATTTTACTCGGTTTAATACTTAACTTCACATCCTACGTTTGAAATATATTTAGAATAATGTTTTCAACAGAAAGAGCTTGGTAATGGAGGAGTTAAGTAGTAACAAGTTCAATGACATGGTAACAAAAGCATAGTGAAAGTGGTAAAGGAAAGAAATTTTCGGTTTAGGCACCACAGGTTCAAATCAGTTCTAGCAAGCCAAGGTCTACAAAGCCAGGAAAGTAAAGTCTGAATAGTGACACTATGTAGGGCAATACTAGGAGCAGAGCAAACTATCAACCACCATCCTCACTGAGGAATGGGTTTAAATAGGAAACCAGTGGACAACATACCACCCAATCCACCTGATGGTCCTTCATGTTCTTTCACATAGGTGGGGTGATGGTTGCTACTGTATATCAACCAATCTGCCATTCAGTCCACCTCTCGAGGTTTCAGCAGTAGTTAGAGAAAGCAAAGGGTGCCAAGGAGAACCAAGGCTGAGGAAAAGCTTTTTGGCCAGCATTTCTTCCTCAAAAGCTGTCAAAGTCTTGTTATGGTCTGTGAGATCAGACGGTGGCTCAGTAGTGTTGGCTCGGGTTGAGTTGATTGGAGCTCAGCAGGCAGATTATACATCCCATGACATGGAACCAAATAGTAGAGAAGGCAAGTGTGGTCAAGGAAAGCTAATGGTTGGTTCAGGAAGCACAGGTTCAAATACAGTGAAGCAGGTAGGGGTCAAATAAGCAACGACAATTTAGTAACACTAGGGGCCACATGACAACTAGGACTCAAACCTCAACGCACAAGATGTACAGCATAATGGCTCGAGATCTTAATTTTACATTGTTCTATTACATGTGAGCCTATGTCTAGGATTTAGCGGCTACTTACTGTACATTAATATCTTCTATACTGTGTATGGGAGATGTTAATGTGGAAGGAGAATGCGGTATTCCAACAAGCTCATTCTCCATTTGCGCCTAAAGTCATTTAGGTTTTAATCATTTCCATCAAACCTTGGTGTTAGGTGATTGCTCTTCAGCATAGTCACTGAACATGCTAATCTACTTGGCATTCCGAGTTTGGTGTTCTCTCGGCAAGAATCACAGAACTAAGTGTCGGCTAGTCTGTGGAGGTACGATCACCTCCTTGTACAGCGGAAAGGGACACCCGGACGGAGGTACAGAACGTGGGGGTACCAGGATCCGCAACACATACACCCACTGATACTCAGAGATACAAACACATACATAAATGTTGTTGTGACAAATTATTTTTAAAAAGGTTATACCAGCCGATAGCGTGAGACAGCGAATATCAAGTGATGACACAACACACAGCGATGGGTATAAATAATTTGCTTTAAAATTGAAGGATAAACAGAATGCTAAAACATTATTAAACTAAACCCTGGACATTGCAATAACACAAAGACTCAGCATAGGTAATTGATATACAAAAGGGACCAACAAGAGCAAAAGTCATTTACCATCCAGATATGTAATTCAAGTCCAGGTTAAATCCCAAAAGGGCTGATCCCTTCCTGGAACTCCTGGTTGAATCAAAAGAAGGTTGGACTAGAGTCTTATCTCCCCCCAGAGAGGCATGCCTCCCACCAACAATGTATATACACATTTATTCCCAGTGGGAGTCACCATACGAGGTAACCACTCTAGAGATAAACTCCAGGTTGAATCAAAACAGGGTTGGACTAGAGTCTTGTCTCCCCCCACCAACAATGTATACACCTTTATCCCAGTGTGAGTCACCATGAGGTAAACTCTAGAGTAGGCTGGTTTAATGATGTCACAGCTAGCCACACAGGATAAAAAGCCTCACACTGCCCCTAGTTTTCACTCATTGGTATAACAATTAATTATAATTAAATATGAGGATTTATGACAATTCATCCATGATCACTACAATCCAACGTTTGACATATGTCATAAAGCAGTCACCCATAAAATACCCCCCTTTTAAATTACTTAAGACATCTGTTGTTTCATCTGTGGTAAGACAACCTCAACTATTGTGGCGTCCAGCATTAGAAAAACACAATATTTTCAGATTACAACATTTTCACAATTGCATTGCTGATATGGATATCACATTCATCTACTAGACATAAGCAAATAATTCATTTTACTGAATAACATGGTCACAAATGACCTCGTAAACTAGAACACACCAGTAAACATTAGGTTTGATTTATACGCATGTCAGTAACCAGTTTTTGATTTCCAAGGTTGACCAGTGACCACCCTGTAAAACACAAACACAAAATTGCATTCATGGAATTCAGTAACGCCTCATTTGGGGAAATGTTTCCAATAGGATGTTTCTTGAACCCCTCCCACCCCCATAATGTTCCTAACAGAGCCAGTGCACAAATTTCCTCATCTGAAAACTCTTCTATCAACCCATAGCCTTTAGGGTGATAGACATGTGTTGTTTATTGTGTGACTCAGGGACACCGGCAATATAGTCCATTTGTACTGCTGGCTTGCATTGCTGCATGTTGTCATCTCTGTATAACCAGGAGAAGTCTCCTTTACAGGGTAGTGATTGTCATTTCTCCTTGCAATTAAATTATTCTTCTGGCCATGCCTAGTTCTTTGGTCACAGGTCACTTCTCCACATTGTCTTTCACAGGAGGATTCACGTTGCCTGACAGAACAAAGTCTCTATTCACATCTCTTCAGTCAGTCTCTTGACCATGCCTAATTCTTTGTTCATCACCATCTTCTTGGGCTTTATAGGTCAAATGCCACTTCTCCATGTAAAAGCAGGCTTTTTGTTTGCTTTTCTCCAATTAAATCCTAGTATTTTTTTAGAGGGTAATCACATGATCAACAGAATAAAGTCTCTCTCACCGTTCCTCTACATCTGGTCACTTCCTTTCAGACTAGAAGACTTTGCTGGACTTTGAATCCGCTGTGGATACTTTTCTAGAAAATAAAGCAACGCAGTACAAAACTATCAGGTCTATTCAATAAAGGTGAAACTCAGGAGAACTGGCAGGAGAAGTGAAAATTCTAGTTCACAATAGCCAAACCAGAATAATTCTCCCATTTATCTCACTTTCCAAATCTGCTATTTGGTCTACATTGTTTTCTTCTCCTGACAATTCTCCTGAGTTTCACCTTTACGGAATAGACCTGTATGACATCAGCAACCAAGACCTTTTGGGCATTTTCACTGCTCTCAAAGAGTGGAGGCGCCTTTATGGAGTCATTCATTTTCCTGTTGTTGGGATAATAATAGCAATAAAACCACCAATATAAACGACCAACATGAGACACAGAAAAAACAAAAAGAATATATTGTCACCGCTTTCCCGTCGGTGGGGATAGTGATCTCTTTTTCTTTTCTTTTCTCTGTGTATAACGTTAGTCATTTATGTTGGTGGTTTTATTGGTGATGTTATCCTTGCAGTGATATAGAATTTCTCGGTGTCAGTGGGATTCGCCTGGATTGCTGTTGGGAGGAAGCTTATCAGTATTGGTGTCCATACTAATTTATTCATTTTCCACTTATCCTCAGCATTAATGACATAAATCTACATACAATGGACATGTTAAATATCTAAACTCTAGCCAAGCCGGTTGGTTTTTATTCTTTTCCCATTATAACTGTAACAATTATAGACCCTGGTTCTCATGAAAGAAGCTTTTGCTTCATCCAGGCTTTTCGCCTAGAAATGATCATTCCCGTAGATATACTATTATTATTATATTATTTATTATTATTCTTTATTTATAAAGCGCCGCATATTCCCGCAGCGCTGTACAATAGGCACAGTAATAGACGGGTTCAATACATTGAACAACATTTGACAAACCGTACAGGAGGAGATGAGGCCCTATTCCCGTGGAACTCACAATCTGGAGGGTTGGGGTTGGAACAGGAGGAGAGGACTGTAAGGTGAGAGTGATTGATTTGTTGTGTCAGTGAGTTTGGGTGGTAGACTTCCCTAAATAGAATGTTTTAAGAGAGCGCTTTGAAAAGGAAGAAAATTAGGGGAGGGTGTGGCCTGACCTAGCTCTGTGATGGCCGCTTGAAGTGAGAGCTCCAGCGTGTTGCCTTTCTAATTGCTTTTATTCAGCGGATCAGCAAGCAATGGTGAAAGGAAAAGCACGGGGGTCGACTGCTACTACACCAGGGACCCCTCGGCCGACTTTGCAGGGCTCCATGGACACGTTTTTACAGGGGCCGCCAGCTTCACAGTTGGGGCCTAGTATGGCGGCGGCAGCCTCTCCGACGCAGTCGGAAGCCTCGTGGAGCGAGGATCACCCGCGCCTACGCAGGATGGAAGACATGATGGCGTCCCTACCCTCTAAGCAGGACCTCCTCGATCTGGCGGCGACGCTGGGAGAATCGCTACGAGGTGAGGTCTTTGCCATTAAAACGGGACTGGCAGACTTGGAGACCCGGGTGCTCCACCTTGAAACCAGGGCCCAGCACATGGGAAGTGACTCCCAGGGAGACCCTGGCTCTCCGGTTCTATCTGCGCTGTTACGTCGAATAGACGATCTGGAAAACAGGTCGCGCCGCCAGAACATTCGTGTACGAGGGGTACGAGAATCGGAGACAGAGCTGACCGCATATTTGGCCCGGTTTTTTACTTTCCTTTTGCCGGGTGCAATAGTTTCCCCCTCAGTGATAGACCGAGCACACAGGGTCTATAGGGCAGCGTTGCCGGAGGGGCGACAGACCGGGACGCGCGATGTTCTATGTCATGTCACAGACTTTCGGGTGAAGGAGAGAATCATTAAGGCGGCAAGGACCCAGCGCTCCTGGGACTTTGAAAATGATAAAGTGGAGCTGTTTTAACGATTTGTCCCTTCACACTTACGGCCCGTAGGGCTCTACGACCGGTGACGTTGGCACTACAAGAGAAGGGCATCCTATACCGATGGGGTTACCCATTTTCGCTTTCCACCTCTTATAACGGTGTAGATGTAGCGATTAGAACACCTGCGGATGTCCCCAACTTTTTACGGGATCTACAGTTGCCTGATGTGCAGATTCCGGACTGGGAAAGAGCCCTGACGGAGGATACCGCTCGTGGCGCTCTTGACCCCCCCCGAGGCAGCGGAGGCAGCGCCGAGAGAGGAACCGTGGGCGTCTGCGAGAAGAAGATGTTGGAGATCCCCCGGCCCTGGAGGAATGAGGGCACTGGAGATGTAATATAATTTAATGCTGGCTCGTTGCCTATATGCGGCTCTGAAGGATTGCGCCCTTCCTCACTTTTGCGGATGGGGAAGGCATACCTACCTAGAAAAGGCATGTGTTAACTTTCTTCGGGCCTTCCGTTGCTCGCCTCCCCTTCTTGACTGAGACCGGTGAACCCTGGCCGACTGAGTAACGGTTTTGGGGGGTGGATTTGTTCCTGAACGGTTTGATCGGAACCCCCACACTTGGGAATGGAGAGTTGGCTGTATAGCGTGGACTAGGATGAAGACTCCCAATCGCCGCTACACTGAATGTTGGTAATAGTCAAGGGCCGGGTGAGACCCTGGTACTGGGTACCGATTGACACGGACTGCCCGTGAGAGAGAGGGGGGGACGAGGTCGCAGGGCGTTCCTCAAGGGAGATCCCGGAGGGTATTGCGTAAGTTTGTAAGAATAGGATGTGGGGGATAGCATATCCTGCTACACTGTTCGGGGAAGGGGGATAAATATAACGTACATTTATTGTTTAAGACAAAAAACAAAAAACAAAAAAATAAAAAAAATAAATAAGTTTTTGCTTAAGTAAGAGGGTGGGGGGAGGGGGTGGAGAGGGGGGATGAGTATAACGTGCATTTATTGTCTAAGACAAAAAACAAACAAAACAAAAAAAAAACAAAAAAAAACTTGTTTGTTAAGTAAGAGGGTGGGGGGGAGGGGGAGGGGGAGCGGGGATGAGTATAACGTGCATTTATTGTTTAAGACAAAAAACAGGGGGGGTAAATAAAAAAAAAAAAAAAAAATTGTAATAATTTAATTAAGTCACATGTTATGTAAGTTTGTAAAGTCAAGGGAGGTAGGGGGTTGGATATTATGTTACATTGTAAGGGGAGGGGAAGGGGGGGATGGATATAACAGAAGTCTGGAAACTTTTAAAAGGGAGGGGGGGGAAAAAAAAAAAAAAGTAGGAAAAAATGTATATACTTCGTAAAGTTACCATAAGTGAGGGGGGGGGAGGATAGAATATTGTGTTAAGCGGTAAGGGGAGGGGACGGGAGATGACTATAACGTGTATTTTCCAAGTTTGCATAAGTAAAGGGATGGAGGATAGAATATCATTTTACTCCATCTAAGGTAGGGGAGGGGGAGGCTACAATGTGCAAGACGGGGGGGAATGTACTTTAGAAGTCTGCATAACAGGGAGGGGGGGGTTTGACGCGTATATGGCCAGTAGAGGGGAAGGCTCTAACATGCATCTACATTGTTATTGTTATTTCTTCGTTTATTGCTGTGATGTTGAGTCTTTCAACCCTGTCTACTGTGATGTGCTTACCAGAGGTGGATGTCAGTGGGTATCGGAGAAACGGAGACCTAAGCTGTATATCAAGGGCGTATTAAATGACGTCTCGCCCAATGCCCATTTCTGGCCTACCTGTGCTCTTGTTATAACTTACATATTGCCTACCTAAAGCACGTATATCGCTTGCTATTGCTGATCCGCTGACGATGATTATTCACTACCGTGGCAACACGTTGGCCTCTGGCCTGTTTTTTCTTTTTTTTTCTTTTCTCTTCTTTTCTTCTTCCTTTTCTCTACTCTTCTAGCGAGGCACTCGGCTGATTGCCTCTCCTTATTTTTCTTCTCTTATTCGTCTTTTCTTTGCCTACCCCGAGGTATTGGCGTCGAATTTTCTCAGGGGAACTGTTCAGGGCGGTTTTATACCCCCTTGGACAGGTAGCCTGACGGACGCCTGAGCCTCATCAACCACCTAGTGTTTTTTGTTTTGTCTTGTGTGTGTTTATCGTTTGTGTGCGTGTTGTGAGCTTTCATTCCTCCCCCCCCCTTTTTTTTTTTTTATTTTTTTTTTTTTATTTATCTCTTTCTCCTCTCTCTCTCTCTCGCCTCTTCTTTTCCTCTTACTCCCTTTCTGTCCAACTTCTCCTTTTTTCCCTTTTTTATTTGACTGGGGTCTGGGAATATGGCTGATGGAGATATGATGGCGGGGGGCGGCTCTGGCACTAGCAGCTCTGGAGATAAGTCGGCTTTCCTGCCACGATCGTTACGCTTCTTGACTTATAATGTCAGGGGACTTAACATCCCGGAGAAGCGTGGACGACTCCTTCGTGAACTTCAGGCCCTACGATCCTCGGTGGTCTTCTTGCAAGAAAACGCACTTTCGTGCAGACGCACCCCCCAACTGCTCACTCGAGCATTCCCACGGGATTTTTCAGCAATTATACGCAGGGCAAGTCGCGTGGTACAGCGATCTTATTCGCAAAAGATGTCCCTTTTGTGGTTAGTGACACGTTGTGTGATGATGAGGGCAGATATCTTTTTGTTAAAGGTTCGATTTCAGGGGTGGCCTATACTTTCGCTTCTATCTATTTGCCGAATGTAAATCAACATAGGTGCCTTGCGGGGATCGTGAAGGCCCTGGATAAGTTCCAAACGGGCATTCTGATTCTGGCAGGGGACTTCAACGTCCCTCTGGATCCGCGAATAGACACTTCCCGTCAGTCGAATATCCCACCAAGCTCTATTAGACATCTTAAACGTACCCTGGACTCTTTGCACTTGGTAGATGTTTGGCGTGCTCTGAATTCAGGGGCCCGAGATTTCACTTATTACTCGTCGGTACATGCTTCTTCCTCGAGAATCGATTATCTTTTTATGCAACAACATCAATTGCACTTGCTACTTGAGGCGGATATCGGCACACGTACGTGGTCGGACCACTCGCCTGTTTGGATGTCACTGACCTCTCCGCTTTTCCGCCCACGGAGAGATCCTGGAGACTGAATACGCACCTGCTTGAGGATCCCGGTTTTCGAGGGAATTATCTGGAGCTATGAAGCACTACTTCGAGGAAAATGCTGGGGTGGGTGAGGTTTCGGAAGTTACGGTCTGGGAGGCACATAAGGCGGTAGTACGGGGCCTGCTTATCAGCAAGGCTGTTGCACTCAAAAAGGCCAAATCAACAGAGACGGTAGATCTTTTGAATGGCATCAGACGCCTGGAACAGTCCCACCTCTATTCGTCAGACGACGCAGACTTTAAGGAGGCTACGCTACTTAGGCGACGCCTAAACGACATCCTTAATGAGAAATTAAGACTGGATGCGGCGCGCGCCAAATGCCGATTTGCTTTGCAGGAAAATAAGCCTGGGAAGTTGCTGGCGCACTTGCTTCGACAACGTCGGGAAACTAATTATGTCTCTAAGATCAAAACAGGGACGGGACGAACGTCACCCCTGCCTGATGTGATCGTCAGGGAATTTGAGTCCTATTACCGTCAGCTTTATGATATGGAGGGTACGACAGGAAGAGTTATTGCGCCACCAGCCATCTCCAGATATCTACAAGATAAGATTCATACTACACTGTCACCCGAGGATACGGAGTCGCTTTCGCGCCCGTTTACGGAAGTAGAACTCTTAACCGTAATGAAACTTATGAAAAAGGGTAAAAGCCCTGGCCCGGATGGGCTGTCGCTAGAATATTATCAACATTTTGCAACGGAGCTATACCCGAGAATGCTTTCGGCTTTTCAATCGGTGGGAGCGGATACTTCTTTTCACCCTCACACGGTGGCGGCTACAATAGCAGTTTACCAAAGCCGGGAAAAGATGAGTCTGAATGTAGGAACTATAGACCCATCTCCTTGCTGAATACAGACGCAAAAATATTTGCTAAACTTTTGGCGGAACGTCTGAAACCTTTTCTGTCTAAATTGGTCCGACCGGATCAGGTGGGATTCATTCCGGGAAGGGAAGCCAGAGATGCCACCTCTAGAGCGCTAGGTGCAGTTGCTTACGCAAAAAAGACAGGAGAGGGGGTGGTGCTTTTATCAATGGATGCCGAAAAGGCGTTTGACAAAGTGAGCTGGTCTTTTCTGTTTTAGTATTACGACAAATGGGGCTCCCAGACCCTTTTTTAGACCAGATACAAGCTTTATATACGAATCCGTCGGCTCGTATCCGTGTGAATGGAGCACTCTCTGCCCCCATTCCGATCTGTAATGGAACTAGACAGGGTTGCCCCTTGTCGCCGTTATTGTTCGCTCTGTATTTGGAACCACTTCTGGAGGCGGTTCGTTCTACCGACTCCATCACGGGGATACAAGGCACCTCTACCCATCACGTGGTCTCTGCTTATGCGGATGACCTGCTTTTTATGTTGACGAATGCGGACACTTCATTGCCAGCGGTGACAAAGGTATTATTGGATTTTGGTGAGGTCTCCGGATTTCGGGTAAACATGGACAAGTCGGAACTACTTAATGTGAATCTCTCGCAGGCTCGTGTGGCTAGACTAAAGAGGGCGGTTCCATTTACGTGGTGTAAGGACCGATTGAAATACCTAGGAATATGGATCTCCCCATCCCCTGCTCTGCTTTACGCTCTTAACTATCAACCATTGTTAGATGTTTTTGTATCAGAGTTATCTGGTTGGTCGAAAAAGTTTATTTCCTGGTCGGGCCGGATTAATACTTTGAAAATGAATATAGTACCCAGACTTCTATATGTACTTCAAGCGGTCCCGATTTCTCTGCCTGCCAATTTCTTCAAGCTGTTTCGAACGCGGCACTGCGTTTCATTTGGCCTCAAGGGGCCCGCGTGTCAGTTATGCTACGTTATGTCGTCCTAAGTCGGAAGGGGTCTGGCATTGCCTGACGCTAAACTTTATTACTACGCAGTACATCTTGCGCGACTCCTGGAATGGTCTGTCCAAAAGTCAGAGAAGCTGTGGCTGGACATGGAGGAAACGCTGGTGGGAACCCCCTGTGGACACTGCCGTGGATTCGTTGCCAAGGTCCTTGGGAACAACAAAGGATTTGGTGCCTTACGACAGACACGCTGGGTATCTGGAGACGATTGCGTATGCAATTTGGGCTGACATCTGCGATTTCACCACTTTTGCCATTACAAGACAACCCCGATTTTACACCAGGGGTATGCACAGCCCTGAAAGCGCGGTTTGACCTTCCGGATAGGATCACGGTGGCTACCTATTTGAAGGATGGTAATCCTCCCCCGTTGCAGCACTCGGAGGGAACACCTTCGATCCGTCTTCAGGAACGGTTCAATTATCACCAGATCCAATCGTATCTGCGCTCTTTGAAGGCTGGATTCAGCTTACTCGCCCTCTTACGCCCTTCGAGCAATATTTCCAGTTTGGTATTCAGTTGGACAGAGGTGTCTCTACCATATATCGCATGCTTCTTGGGCGATATGCAGAGACTCCTGCTTACAGAGAAAGGTGGAGTGCCGTGGTGGGAAAACATATTTCAGATGAGGAATGGAATAAGACTTTTACGCTCATTCACAAGGGGACCGGGTCTTTACATTGCGCGGAAAATGCTTATAAAATTCTTACATTCTGGTACCGGACTCCAGATCGGCTACAGAAGATGTTTCCCCTTCATGATCCGCAATGCTGGCGGTGTAAGGCGGCTTTTGGGGATTTTTTACATATTTGGTGGGACTGTCCTGATATTCAGGTTTTCTGGAAATGGTTCACAGTGCAGTTCGTGCAATTTCAGATGAGGAATTTGAGTTCACTCCATCTAACTATATCCTGTTGCAGTTCCCGGCGCCCGTGAAAGTCTTGAAGCGGTCGGTAGTATTGAGATTGGTGACAGCGGCCAAATTGCTGATCCCTCTGCATTGGAATAAGCAGACGTTACCCTCTTGGCGAGAATGGGTGGCTAAGATAGAATTCTTACGCAGGATGGATAACCTGGTAGCGAAGGACCTAGACCAAGTTGAACAATTTGTTATGAATTGGTTTCATTGGGATAACTATGTGAGCTCGGCACCTGAGAGACGCCTAGAGGTGACTGACACATGAACGGGGGGGGCGGATTGCTGGAGTTTGAGTTAGGACGTTAGAGACCCCAATAGAGAATGGAGAGTCTGGGAACTGCCATTGTCCAAACGTGTGGTCCACCAGTTGGTGCGTCAGAGCCCTCTTCCCCCAGGAAGATGCTGCCCCCTCCCCCCCTTTTTTTTTTTTTCTCTCTCTTCTCCACCTCTTCCCCCCTTTCTGAACTACTTCATTTCCCTGAACTCTGCCCCTTGCTGTAGTGTCTTTTCTCTTGTCTCTATCGTTGTCCTGTCTGTTTTGTTGGTCTGTCCTGTCTGCTGTTTTGTTATGTTTGTTCTAGTCTGTCTGTTTTCTTCACAACCCGGAAGACGTAATTAAAGGCATAGGACATTTTTCTCAGAAGCTGGTCAGCATTGGTACAGCATACGATTATAGATGTAGCATGCAGCACCTTGATCTCGACCGATGTAGGATCCTGCTTTTTACCAATTGCAAATCAGTATGGTGCTAATCTTACATGACTGCTGCTGTATGCATTGCACGATTTGTGTTACCATGTTGAACATGCTAATGTGATTTATGCTATTGTATGCCTATTTATGCTAATAAAAATTTTGATTACAAAAAAAAAAAAAAAAGAAAAATTAGGGGAAAGTCTGATTGTACGAGGGAGAGTGTTCCAGAGGATGGGGGATACTAGCCCAATGGAAACCATTAGCGACTTTATAACAGCTTAATTTTCTTGTTAGATTCCACATTCGAGATGCTCAGAGCGTTGCCTCCCAGGATACAGAAGCCCCCCAAGAGGGATATCACGCCTGCTGCTATGACTGCATCCATGCTCTGAGGGGGAGATATCCAATGAGCACGGGTAATGTATGTGACGTATCGGGATACAACACGTTCAAGACATTGGAATGAATCAGAACAAAATAATGACTTAATATTTAGAGCATTAAAAGGCTTTTTCCTCGCAGTTACAGCTTTGCTCATATATGCTTAAATAAAAAGATCAATACGTATGATAGTCTTCGAGAGTCCCAGAGACACCAACAACTGCCACAGTCACATCAACCGACAACTCAATGAATACATTGAATAAATGTGGCTGTCATGGAACCAGATTCCCTTTTTTGTTTTCACCATATGCTTTTACTTAAAATAGGGCACGTGAGTAAAGATCCTGTTTTCTACTGGGTGATTGCATCCTGTTTTTACCACCTCTCCATATCAAAGCATACTAAGAGAAGCCCTTTCTACCCCCTCTCCTCATAACAAAGCCCACCAAGAGAAGCCCTCTCTACCCTCAAGACACCTTTTATTTGCTGGTACTTTCCCAATAAAGTGAAGAAAATACAAAGGACTTTGTCTGCTTTGAAAAGGGGATGAGTTAAGCTATCTGACTTCAATCATATCCTGCATGTGACATTCCTTCTTGCATATGACCTTGGGGTTCCAGAATAGTGTCTCTAGCGGAGGCTGCACATTTCTGAGCTGTTTTTGGCATATACACACTGGGTGAAGATATAGGACAGTATTACAATGTTGGTGCTAACTTAACCAGAGCTGTGGTTAACTTAAAACCTCCATAGACTATAATGGCTCAGGTTAAGTTAGCACCAACTATGTAATATGGCCCATACTGCATAAACACACACTCTCACTCACAAATACATAGATTAACAAACCTTCTGGCATTCTCTTGCTTCCTACCTGTTCTTGGACAGAGAGAACATCCTGTAGCTTTCTAGAAGCTCTTATCTTGGAGGATCTGTCCTCATCCCTTCTTCTTGCTGCTTTCCTGCTAATTCCCCGTCACACAATCATACACCGTTGAGTTTCTGCTTGATTTTAACCAAAATCTTTCCATTGCACCATCGCCAGTGGATTTCTGGAAAATAAACTGGCAGTTGCCACGCGGTGGAAATTATGCCCGAAAATTATGCAGCACATTTGCAAAACTGTATGCACTATTTGACAGTCAGATGGCGCCTCTGCTGGCCAAAAAGTGCAACTACATCTATAATCACTATAAAAGTGATTACTGTGCACTTCCCTTCAAGTCAGAAGTATTTCACTTCACATCTAGATCCTTAAATCAGATCATACATTTCTATCTAGAATTCCTCATGTGGTCCCAACTCTGATATTTCCAGATAATGAAGCTCCATCACCAGCAAACAGCACATTCACCATCTTATTCACTGTGTGGCAGCATCCTGTGGATTTCACACATTTATCCTCTCAAGTGAGGCCCGCCTCTCGAATATAAAATCACAGCCCTCTCCCACATCTCTCTATATCATCATCATAATGTTATCATATTTTACTTAATATCTGTTTATTACTGGTGCGGACATCATGCATCACAATGAAAACAATCACTAAGTAAAAGGCACTTATAGAAAACATAGAAACATAGAAAAATGTCGGCAGATAAGAACCTTTCGGCCCATCTAGTCTGCCCAATTACATGGATAACTTTACCTGGATTTATCTTTTTGTTTAGGATAGCCTTATGCCTATCCCATGCCTGCTAAATTCAATTACTGTTTTGGCCTCTACCACTTCTACTGGAAGACTGTTCCATGTATCCCACCACCCGCTCAGTAAAATAATGCTTCCTGATGTTACTTTTAAAACCTTTGCCCCTCTAATCTAAGACTATGTCCTCTTGTTTTGCTACTTTGTTTCCTTTTAAATATACTCCCTTCCTCTACCTTGTGGATTCACTTTACGTATTTAAATGTTTCTATCATATCTCCTCTGTCTCGTCTTTTTTCCAAGCTGTAACATGTTAAGATCATTAAGCCTTTCCTGGTAACTTTACTCCTTCAAGCCGTACACCATTTTAGTACCCTTCTCTGAACTCTCTCTAAGATGTCTATATCCTTCTGGAGATACGGTCTCCAGTACTGCACACAGTACTCCAAGTGAGGTCTCACCAGTGCTCTGTACAGTGGTACGAGCACTTCCCTTTTCCTACTGCTAATACCTCTCCCTACACAACCAAGCATTCTGCTAGCATTTCCTGCTGCTCTATTACATTGACTACTTACCCTTAGATCCTCTGAAATAATGACCCCTAAATCCCTTTCCTCAGATGTTGAGGTTAGGACTGTATCAAATATTCTATATTCAGCCTTGGGTTTTTACGTCCCAGGTGCATTATCTTGCACTTATCCACATTAAAACTCAATTGCCACAGCTCCCACCATTTTTTTAGTTTACCTAAATCATTTGTCATTTGGCTGATCCCTCCACGAACGTCAACCCTGTTGCAAATCTTTGTGTCATCAGCAAAAAGACATACTTTACCATTAATACCTTCTGCAATATCACTAATAAAAATATTAAATAGAATGGGTCCAAGTACTGACCCTGAGGTACCCCACTGGTAACAAGACCTTTGCACCGAATAAACTCCATTTACCACAACCCTCTGTTGTCTGTCACTCAGCCACTGCCTAATCCATTCAACAATATTGGAATCCAAGCTCAAAGATTGCAATTTATTGATAAGCCTTCTATGCGGAACAGTATCAAAAGCCTTACTGAAATCTAAATAACTTACCACAACAGTACGCACAAAGTGAAACAGAGTAGAAATGGGCATTAGAAAACCTGGTTGTATGTGTGAAGGAACCGTTCTCTTCCGTCTGTCCTGGCTCTCCAGACACCCCTTCCTTGCGGTCAGCCCGGCTACTGGGAGTGCTGTCCTCAGTGCCTCGAGCGGCTTGACCTGCCTGCTTCTGTTCCTCTGCCCTGGAGCCGTTAGGAATCTCCAGAAGGCCGCTCTCTGCCTTCTGAGGGTGAGTGTGGAGTGTAGCGCAGTTTGTAATAAAGACACCAGGCGCGGCTGTATGCTTTAAAACAGGATCCTCTCTCTCTGAGCTCTGAAAGTTTTTCTGACTTTTTAACGAACAAAACGCCACCATTTATGCTGAAGTCCAACAGTCATAATTTGCATACCCATACTAATTACATTAAGTCAGTTATTTACAATAAACATTATTTACATTCTTTAGCCTTTCAGCTCACACAACATTTGTATATCCATTGTTCTAACACATCAGATTAAACACACACTATCAGAGATCCCTTGAATTAAACATGCAGCTAGATAATGGGAAAAGCCCTGGTGCATAAATTACACAGCAGTAAAGCTTGTTTACTGTTATATACAAAAACACATTTACCTACAGGAATATAAGTATTTTTAAAACCAAAGCTATGCCATTTTACACTAAACTAAATTAAACTAAAACCAAACGATGTAAAATATATTTAAAACCACACGATATAAATGAACATAAAGTCTCTTGGGGTTTGAAGCATGGAGCGTTACATCAACTCCATGACAAATGTCCCCCCTTCCAGAACGGCAGGGCAAGCTTAGATCCCAAACGGATCTCTTGCCATTGACGAGACTTCTCACCTTGTCCTTTTTTCTGCGCCATCCTCAAAGTTCCAGGGTGCTGGCGCACAAGCATCACCAGTGGGGTCCGACGGTCGCCACAGGGTATGCCTGGGTGTGGGTCCATAGTCTGTCGGGAGGAGGCGAGCCCCTGGGTTTCTCCACTTGTCCTTGTGGGCTGGCCCACTGTCCGAGGGGTGCCCTATACTCTGGGGCCCGGCATGTCGCTGGTATAATCCTTTGTCGGTGTCCCCTCCTGGGGAAGTGTCTCGCTGTTGGGGAGAGGTACCGCCTGTACCTTCTCCCAGGGTATCAATAACCCGGGGGGAACGTGTCCCAACTGCATGTGCCCCTGGTGCTCTGGCCAGCCGTTGAAGGGAATAGGTGAGGCAAGAGGCCTCCAGCCTAAAGGGTTGGGAGGATGGGCAGAGGTTGTAAATGCTCTGCCCCATAGCCAGCGCTTCTGCTGGGGGGGTGGATGCTGGGGAAGTGCCTCCTTGTGGGAGAATGGTGTCCTCCATTCTCAGGGGAGCCATTGGTTGGGAGGGTAGCACCCTCCGGAAAAACTTGCCTGGATCCTCTGGGCACAAGTTGGGTGGTGGGCAGAGGTTGGAAATGCTCTGCCTGTAGCCAGCGCTTCTGCTGGGGGGGTGGATGCTGGGGAAGTGCCTCCTTGTGGGAGAATGGCGCCCTCCATTCTCAGGGGAGCCATTGGTCCGGAGGGTAGTACCTTCTTGAAAAACTTGCCTGGATCCTCTGGGCACAAGTTGGGTGGTGGGCAGAGGCCAGCGGCACTCTGCCCCGTTGCCAGCTCTTCTGCTGGGGGGACAGGTGTAATATACGGGAAACAGTTTACTTCCAGTCGGGGTAGGGTCGTCGGCTGCGGGGCCGGCAGCTCCTGGGAGTCCTCACCGAAATCTTCTGTGCGGACCGATAAAGGTGGGCAGAGGCCAGCGGCGCTCTGCCCTGTTGCCAGCGCTTCCGCTGGAGGGGTAGATGCTGGGGACGTGTCTCCGGGCGGGAGAATGGTGTCCTCCATTCTCGGTGGGGTCATTCGTTGCTGGGCCGGCAGCCTGTGGAGATCCTTGCTCGGGTCATCTTGGTGCAACTTGGGGAGTGGGCAGAGGCCAGCGGCGCTCTGCCCTTTCGCCAGCACGTCAGCTGGGGGGATAGACACTGACAAAGTGTCTTCTGGCAGGAGGATGGCATCCTCCATCTCCGGTGGGGTCATGGGCTGTGGGAAAACCAGCCCGGGGGGATCCTCTCCTGGTCCGATGTGACCATTATGAAAGGTGGGCAGAAGGCATCGGTGCTCTGCCCCGTCGCCAGCACTTCAGCTGGGGGGATAGACACTGACACCAGTGTCGTCTTGCGGGAGGATGGCATCCTCCATCTCCGGTGGGGTCATGGGCTGCAGGAAAACCAGCCCGGGGGGATCCTCTCCTGGATCCGATGTGACCATTATGAAAGGTGGGCAGAGGGCATTGGCGCTCTGCCCCATCGCCAGAACTTCAGCTGGGGGGATAGACACTGACACAGTGTCGTCTTGCGGGAGAATGGTGTCCTCCATCTCCGGGTCTGGGCAGAGGCCAGCGGCACTCCGCCCTGTTGCCAGCGCTTCTCTTCTGCTGCGGTCATGAGGGGGAACCAAGGGAGCGCCTCGGGCTCCAATTCGTCTGTGTCACTTTGACTGCCTGCTTTTTCCGCCAGACAGTCCCAGGTAATGGGGCTCAGGCCTAGCTGTGGAGCGTCGTCGAACAGCCTTTTGTAGGCCTTTTCGAGCTCCATTCCTGCTCAACCAGGAACTCCAGTTCCTCTGCATCACAGTCATCGTCAAGGTCTTCCAGTTCCTCATACCGGAGGTCAAGGAGTTGTTCCCGCCGCACTCTGTGTTGTCCCCAAACCAGGGTCTTTGCCCATCCTTGTATACAGCAGCCCTGTGCGCCGTAGTCAAAGCCTTTTTGTTAGGCCGCTGTCTGCTGTGCTGGCATTAGTTGGGATGTAAACCACTGGAGGGCTCTGTAGCTGGTGTCCAGTATAATTTCACTCTGGACCAGTTCGCCTAGCTCCGTCAGCCATTCCTCTTGGGGCTGTTCTCCCAAAAAGGGCACCCGTAAGTACCACTGGTGCTCGTACCTCTCCGTATAAGTGGGAAGGGCTTCTTCAAGGTAGTCCTCCTCCTTTTGGATGGCCTCATTCCACATCTCCTGGCGGACAAAATCTTTTAACCAGTGCTCGTCCTGCCAGTTACCAGGTTCATCCGCCTGGGCCTGTGCCATCGCCCTCCTTACTCTTCGCTGGAACCGGTCTCTTATGGACGGGGGTCCCGTGTCCTCTCTTCGCTGGTCCATTTCTCGCAGTTCTTTGACCAAGGCCTTTTTGTTCTTTGAGCCCGGGGTGCCTCCTCGGCTCTCCAGGATGCCCCGCAGGGTGTCTTTTTTGTAGTTGGCGTACCCTGCCATTCTGCATTTCTTCTGGGGTTGGAGAGCTTATCCCACCACTTGCCACCAGTGTGAAGGAACCGTTCCCTTCCGTCTGTCCTGTCTCTCCAGACACCCCTTCGTTGCGGTCAGCCCGGCTACTGGGAGCGCTGTCCTCAGTGCCTCGAGCGGCTTGACCTGCCTGCTTCTGTTCCTCTGCCCTGGAGCCGTTAGGAATCTCCAGAAGGCCGCTCTCTGCCTTCTGAGGGTGAGTGTGGAGTGTAGCGTAGTTTGTAATAAAGACACCAGGCGCGGCTGTATGCTTTAAAACAGGATCCTCTCTCTCTGAGCTCTGAAAGTTTTTCTGACTTTTTAATGAACAAAACGCCACCATTTATGCTGAAGTCCAACAGTCATAATTTGCATACCCATACTAATTACATTAAATCAGTTATTTACAATAAACATTCTTTACATTCTTTAGCCTTTCAACTCACACAACATTTGTATATCCATTGTTCTAACACATCAGATTAAACACACACTATCAGAGATCCCTTGAATTAAACATGCATCTAGATAATGGGAAAAACCCTGGTGCATAAATTACACAACAGTAAAGCTTGTTTACTGTATACACAAAAACACATTTACCTACAGGAATATAAGTATTTTTAAAACCAAAGCTATGCCATTTTACACTAAACTAAATTAAACTAAAACCAAACGATGTAAAATATATTTAAAAACACACGAGAATAACTGAACATAAAGTCTCTTGGGTTTGAAGCATGGAGCGTTACATCAACTCCATGACAGTATGTTTACACAATCTTCGTCATAAGAGAAGAAAACTAGGTCACATGACTCACTCACCTCTATGGGTTTAGGTTCAGGAAGGCAGTATGTGGCGGGGGGCAGGATGTGGAATCAGTGGATGACTCTTTAACAATTGAAGTGAGAACTAGTGAGGAGCAGAACACCCCCGTGTTCGGTTCACATTTGAACTCGAACATTTTCAAAAGTTCGAGTTCGAACTCGAACACGAACCGAACTCTATGCAAGTCAATGGGACTCGAAAGTTCGAATTTTAGAGTGCCCTCCAAGAGGGCATACAGTTGTGTTCAAAATTATCAACCCCCACTGAAATTGAGTGTTTTGGCCAGTTTGACATTGATTTTGATCATTCAGTCATCTTGCTTACAATTAAATCAAAAAGGCACGCGTGTAGGTCAGACAAATATAACAAACATTTATAATGAAATAACCACAAATGTCTTTTCTGTGCTCACATCATTATCAGTTTTATTCAACCCCAAGTGACATTCAATCTTAGTACTTAGTACAACATCCTTTACAGTTATAACAGCTTTTAAAACGTGAAGCATAGCTGACACAAGTGTCTTGCAGCGATCTACGGGTATCTTCGCCCATTCGTCATGGGCAAAAGCCTCCAGTTCAGTCACATTCTTAGGCTTGCGCACTGCAACTGCTTTCTTTAAGTCCCACCAGAGGTTCTCAATCGGATTTAAGTCAGTGACTGCGATGGCCACTCCAAAAATGTTCCAGCCTTTAATCTGCAACCATGCTCTAGTGGACTTGGCGGTATGCTTGGGATCATTGTCCTGTTGAAAGGTCCAACGTCTCCCAAGCCTCAGGTTTGTGACGGACTGCATCACATTGTCATCCAATATCTCCTGGTACTGAAGAGAATTCATGGTACCTTGCACACGCTGAAGCTTCCCTGTACCTGCAGAAGCAAAACAGCCCCAAAGCATGATTGACCCCCCACCCTGCTTCACAGTAGGCAAGGTGTTCTTTTAACAATAAAATACGTATCTGGTCAGCGCGAAATGGTAGAACGCTAGGGATATGTGGGCAATCTGGTGGTTACATCCGTAGAAGTTCAACATGTGAGAGAATTGGAAGAGAGAAAAGAATACTACGTTGGTGCAGTATGCTATATTCAAATGGTGACAAATTATATTCGGAGAAAATTCCACTCACAAATCTAGAGCCCCAACACTGGCTCTGAGTGGGAAGATGCCTTTGGGTTATTTATCTGAAGATGTTCTCAGGAAACCCACTCCTTCCATCTGCTGTTGATCATAGCTCTCTCGATGGGGCAGATATACAATAAAGAC
This sequence comes from Leptobrachium leishanense, assembly GCA_009667805.1. NCBI lineage: Eukaryota > Metazoa > Chordata > Amphibia > Anura > Megophryidae > Leptobrachium > Leptobrachium leishanense. The sequence continues at coordinate 55,330 of RXON01005051.1, forward strand.
ACAAATAGAAAAACTCTGTGTGTATCTGAATATAAGTATTGGAAAGGAAAACTCCTATCGGAGTGTAAACTCACATTTGATGGAGCTTATTCAAGCTCAAGAATGCGCCTATGGGTTTTGTGTGGTCAAACCCAAAAAAGACCAATAGATGCCGGATTACGTTCTAAAAAATTTAATAAAATTAACAAAAGTTAAAATAAAACAATTAAGAGTCCAGGACGCGTTTCACCGCTATCACGGCTTCTTCAGCTGGTGAAGAAGCCGTGATAGCGGTGAAACGCGTCCTGGACTCTTAATTGTTTTATTTTAACTTTTGTTAATTTTATTAAATTTTTTAGAACGTAATCCGGCATCTATTGGTCTTTTTTGGGTTTGACCACACAAAACCCATAGGCGCATATCTTGAGCTTGAATAAGCTCCATCAAATGTGAGTTTACACTCCGATAGGAGTTTTCCTTTCCAATACTTATATTCAGATACACACAGAGTTTTTCTATTTGTGTCTTTATTGTATATCTGCCCCATCGAGAGAGCTATGATCAACAGCAGATGGAAGGAGTGGGTTTCCTGAGAACATCTTCAGATAAATAACCCAAAGGCATCTTCCCACTCAGAGCCAGTGTTGGGGCTCTAGATTTGTGAGTGGAATTTTCTCAAAATATAATTTGTCACCTTTGAATATAGCATACTGCACCAACGTAGTATTCTTTTCTCTCTTCCAATTCTCTCACATGTTGAACTTCTACGGATGTAACCACCAGATTGCCCACATATCCCTAGCGTTCTACCATTTCGCGCTGACCAGATACGTATTTTATTGTTAATATCTGTTCTTGGTTTGGGGGAAACCACTAATTTCTGGTCTAGCTGGGTATTGGGCACATCACTTTGTTCTGGGCGCTTACCATCTCCTATTCCAAGGTGTTCTTTTCTTCATAGGCCTTGTTCTTCCTCCTCCAAACATAGCGTTGATCCATGGGCCCAAACAGTTCTAATTTTGTTTCATCAGTCCACAGAACACTATCCCAAAACTTCTGTGGTTTGTCCACATGACTTTTGCATACTGCAGTCGACTCTTCTTATTCTTTGGAGACAGCAAGGGGGTGCGCCTGGGAGTTCTGGTATGGAGGCCTTCATTACGCAGTGTGCGCCGTATTGTCTGAGCTGAAACTTCAGTACCCACATCTGACAAATCTTTTCTCAGTTCCTCAGCAGTCACACGGGGACTTTTCTCCACTCTACGCTTCCGGTAGCGCACAGCAGTCGAAGTCAGCATCTTCTTTCTGCCACGACCAGGTAGCATTTCAACAGTGCCCTTTGCCTTGAATTTGCGAATGATGCTTCCTATGGTCTCTCTTGGTATGTTTAACATCTTTACAATCTTCTTATAGCCATTGCCCTTCCTGTGAAGAGTAATCACCTCTTCTCTTGTCTTCCTGGACCATTCTCTTGACTTCACCATGTTTGTAACCACACCAGTAAATGTCTAGAAGGAGCTGAGTATCACAGTCATTTTAAAGCTGCCTAATTGGTGCTTATTGTGCTTTATTGCTGCTCCGTGACATCCACAGGTGTTTTCAATACCTGATTGAAAACACTTGAATGAACCTCTGTTCTTCAGAGTGGTAGTCTTTAAGGGTTGAATAATTGTGTCAATGAAGAATTCACAAAAAGAAACATTTACTACTGTATTACAAAACCAATTGATGTAATTTTAGTTGCATATGTTTTCTTTAAAAAGTCCTTGTAGGATTTCATTCTGAATACAATTACAAATGTACACTAAATTCCCTAAAACCCTTTACAGCATTGGGGTTGAATAATTTTGAACACAACTGTATATGCAAGATATTTGCCATAAAAGGTGTATGGGGGTCCAGTTAGTGCCCTGGGGACAGGAAACAAGGACAAAAAGTAAAAAAAAAAACGTTTTTAAAGGAACAGTGAGTTTTCCATGAAATAATCAAGAATTAAGAATAAAAACGAAAAATTCCTTCAAATATCATGCCTAGGAGGTCCCCATAACCTGCCTGTGAAGTGGCGGATCTGTAGGATGTATAGAAACATTTAAAAACAAAAAAATGACATTTCAAATCACGGTAAATGGTTTTCCTTTAATCTATTCATAAACAACTGCTTGGGGGGGCAGCCTGTATGAAAAGAGGAGACGTTTTAGGACACGCAGAACAAGTTTAGTGTTTTTTTTGGCTAAATTATTGTGAAACTTTTGCAGGCTTTGGATGAAAGTAACAATAGGTGCTGCAGACATGTGGCTGCAGACTTTTCTGGCCTGGCTGAGAAGCTCTGCCAGCCCTGGGTACCTGGTTAGGAAACGCTGTACCACCAGATTTAGGACGTGTGCCAGGCATGGTGCATGCGTCAACTTACCCAGGCATAAGGCAGAGAGAAGGTTGCTGTCATTATCACAGACAACCATTCTCAGCTCAAGCTGGCGTGTTGTTAACCATCTCTGCGCCTGCCCCTGCAGAGCTGACAGAATTTCTGGCCCGGTGTGGCTCCTGTCCCCTAAACAAACCAGCTCAAGCACAGCATGGCATCTTTTTGCTTGAGCCATTGCGTAGCCCCAGCCATGCGTCAGTTTAACTGCCACTTCACCAGAGACAGAGGAAGAGGAAGAGGTGGTGGAGCAGACAGACCTCATATAAGCAGCTTTCCGGAGACGTGGTGGATGAACAAGCTCCAGCACAGAGCCCCATCCTGGATCCCTCCCAGCTGCAAGCAGAGTTAGCCAGTGTGCCGTGAAGGAAATGTAACGGCCCTGTCCATGCTTGCAGGACCACGTGTCTAAAGTAATGTGCACCTTGCTGCTGACTGCCTTTTCCAATGACTCCATAACATTGTCTTCCACGTGCTGGTATAGTGCTGGAATGGCCTTCCGTGAAAAGAACTGGCATTTTGGAACCTGCCACTGTGGTACAGCACATTCGGCAAATTCACGGATGGAGTCCACCAGCTGGAAAGGCTGTAATGCGAGTAATTTTGCCAAGCTGGCATATAGATGCTGTGCTTGGGGATGGTTGGGACTATATTTTTTCTTACACTGCAGCAGGTGGGGCAACGTATTCTGACTGCATAAATCTTCAGCTGATGGGATGCTGTCACATTGCGAGGAAGGACCTGGTACACCCATTACTGTAGCATCATCCCTGTCAGTGGAGGTTGTAGGCAATGACATTGCTGTGTAACGTTGGGGGCTTCCAGCCCCTCCAGTGTGCTTGAAGGCAGCATGTCTGATGCTGCTCGCTGACCAATGCCCGGTTTAAATAGAGAAAGGCAGGGAGGTGGCTGCATGAGGCGTGGCTTGAGAGGGGGGCGCGGTCTGGTGAAGGTCTTTTAAAAACCAACAGTTCCTTCTCAGCAGTGCCAGATCGTGGTTATCCATACCTGAGCTCCTTGTACCTGAATTCTCTCGTGATTTAACCTGTTATTGACCTCTGCTTGTTTTCTGACTATTCTGCCTTCCGCTGGACTATTTTCTTGTACTTCGCTTCTGCACTGATATCGACCCGGCTATTCCATTTGACTATTCTATACTCTGTATTCCTGATTCTGGCTCATCTGACTACCCACGTGTTGATAACCTAGTGTTGTATTTCGACATTGTCTTTGATTAACCCTTTCTGTCTAACTAGTTTACATGGCCAATTCTAAGGACCAGACAGTTAGGGATTCTTCTATGGCTACTCTGTTGGTAGCTTTTGGGCTCTGTGGAGTGTTGGGTGTTAAGGACTGCGTGGTGGGATCCGGGAACCGTGACAGGCAGGACATATAGTGGGGATAGAGACAGATGATGAGGAGGAGGACCTATGCAAAGTGTTGTGCCAACGGGATGCGTGGCAGGTGGTCCATATGTCGCCTCAAGCACGTGGCACCCAAGCGTGGGATGTCTTTTCCACACTTGATCCTCATCTGACATAGATTACAAATAGCAACAGTGCAGTCTGCTGCATATTTCTTAAAGAACTCCCAGAAAGCAGACTTCCTGTACATGTGCTTTGAGACAACAGCGCTCTGCACCTGAGCAGCTGTGACTTCTGATGCCTTGGACTGGCTGCGGTTGGTCATAGAGGACGTTCTGCCTCGTTTTTGTTGTGCCTCCTCCTCCCTTGACTCCTCTGTTCGTTCAGGCACCCAGGTGGACCTCATCATCATCATCACCCCCATCTCCTCGTCACTGGAGCCAACCTCACAATATGCTGCAACTGCTGGGGGAACATGAGTGCCAGTTCTTTGTGTGTCACTGGCACCCCTCCCTCTAGGCTGATTATACTCCCTTCCTCATCCTCAGAGTTTGAATCAGAGCACTGGAGTTGCTGCACATCCTCAAGCAGCATGTCACTGTCATTGTAGTCAAATAATTCAGCTGACTCCTCCGTGTATGGTGGTGAGGCTACGGAAGGAGTAGCTGTGGACATGGAGGCTGAATTAGATGTTTTGGCAGCTGAGGTGGACTGTAAACCACTACAAGCCTGGCTGGCAGAGGACTCAGAGGATGAGGATAGCATGGTTAGCCAATCCTGCAAATCCTCTGTATGTTGCTGCTGCTTAAGACAGCCAGCACCAGTTAGAAACAAGGACAAGCATGCCCCTGCAGAGGATGCACCACGTCCACGATGACCCGGGGCACAGCTGTCCGACACAGAGGCTGCTTACCCTCTTATCTGTGTCTGGGGGTGTCTGCCTGTCCTTTTTGGTCTTTCGGACATGGTGAGTGATATATAGATTAAAGATATACATAACTCTGATTCAACTCCAACAAGGAAAAAAGTTGTCATCTGCGTTCGTTTCTATGTGTTCCATGTACAACAAAACTGGAGGTTTTTGTTTGTTTCAATGGCCATTGCAACGTAAGCTCACTCGCCACTTCACGGCACCTCTTTGCAGAGTGAGTACCTAACATGTACCAAAAGGCCGCTCTACTGAGCAGCTCCAAGCCCCTCCAGCTGCTTTTCAGCCAAGGAGAGGCAAATATATGGTGGGTTATAAAAATTGGAGAAATGCAGAACTCTGATTCAACTGTGTTATCTAGATTAAAGATTTCCAGAACTCTGGTAGAACTCAGTGAGACCCCCTGATAGCTGGCAGCCAGTGACAAGGCACAGATTAAAATTCCCAGAAACCTCCGATAAATCAGTGAGACCCCCTGATGGGTGGCAGTGACAAGACACAAATTACAATTCCCAGGAACCTTTTATAAATCAGTGAGACCCCCTGATGGGTGGCAGTGACAAGACACAGATTACATTTCCCAGATATCTGATAGAAGTGAGACCCCTCTATAGCTGCTGGCATTGAGAACACAGATTACAACAATTCCCAGATATCTTTAAGAAGTGAGACCCCCCCAATAGCTGCTGGCACTGAGAAGACACACTAACAGAACAATATCCTCTCAAAAAACACGTGCTGGGGCTGTGTGAAGCCTTATATAGTGTGCTGCGGGACTTAGCTCTGTGAGCCCATGATTGAGCCGTGATTGGCCTAGTCTTGCACCTGTCTTGCACCAGGACCTGTGGTCAGGTGCAAGGCTGTAGCCAATTACAAGCTTCAGGCCAGTGGAAAAGTGCATTGTGGTCCATTGTGGTGCATTGTGGGCGAACTTGAACCGAACACGCGGAAATGTTCGGAGTTCAGCGAACAGCCGAACGGCCGATGTTTGATGCGAACTCCGTACAGATCGAACCGAACAGCTCATCCATAGTGAGAACCAGTTGTTGCACAAAAACATTGTGCAGGATGTAGTGGAGTTGGGACATTGTTCCACAAATGGGGCCCAAACCTGGTATGAGCCTTTTGAATGAGGGGGGTTGCTGATATTTCAATGGACAAAAGATCCCTTTCTCCCCAGCCACCACTAAAATACATGATACATTTTTTTTACGATTGCGCCAGAGACGGGTCCCTGGGGTAGAAAAATGGATGCAGAGTCAGAGCAGGGGAAAAGGGGAGATTACCATCTAGAATTTGGGAACAGAACATCCTGAATTTACCCCAGAATAATTGAATAGCAGGACAGGACCAGATAGAGTGAAATAAAGATACAGATTTGATGTGGTAATATGGACAGTTACTACACTGCTCATGGGAAAAATGAGCCAGAGCCAGGTAAACCTCGAGCACGATATCATGCAGCTTCTCCCAGTAGATAGTGGCCTGGAGAGATTGTTTGATTTCATGGACGCCTTGATGACCTCCTCTGTAGACAGGCTAGAGAGGGTATCTGACCAAGACACCATGCCATCTGCATATGGAAGCTCTGAAGAAAGTCTACAGATTGTGACATATAGCAGCACTGAGGGCAGTCTAGTGTATTCTGAGACATGGGAATTGTGTTGAGGGTTATTTTTTTAGGTCGGTGGGTATCAGTTCTCTTAATTGTGAGTGTGGAAAAGCATTAACATGCAAAATAAAAAAGAGGTAAAGGGACAAGGAGGAAATCTGGTCACAAAATTATTCATGGCAAATGTGGTAGGTGCTGTTTGGGGTCAAAGTAATGTCATAGCCAGCCAAATAAGTTAGGGGACGTAGAAACAGGGCCGGCCCATCCATGTGGCCAGATGAGGCCATAGCTCCAGGCAGCACTTTGCCAGGGGCCGCTTTTGGGCCTCAACTAGGCACACCGCACATTATTAGGAGTTTTATTGCTTTGTAATTCTGTGACACACTCCTACACTGTGTATGTATATTTGTTTTTTGTTGGGGGTGGCAGCATTTCGTCCTTGGACCCAGGCAGCACAGTGTTTTGGGCCAGCCTGTGTAGAGATGTTCTTCTCTGAAAACTGGGGTGATGAAGAATGAATTGAAATATAGACTGTAATGATTGTAAATGCAGGCGGGCACGTACTCTTTACCAGGAATATGATGTCATCTTATTTCCCTTGTTTCAGATAGTAACAACTGCCTGAAGTGTCCGGAAGACGAATGGCCAGATCAGAGACGCATCGTTTGTATTCCTAAAACATATGAATTCTTATCCTATGAACATGATGTTATGACCGTCTTATTCGCTGTCATTTCCATATTATTTTCTTTTCTAACTATTTTCATTCTAATAATCTTCATTTTATTCATGAAAAGTCCAGTTGTGAGAGCAAACAATCAGAACCTCAGCTTCCTCCTCCTGGTGTCCATCATGCTGAGCTTCCTCTGTGTCCTCCTGTTCCTCGGTCGTCCTGTGGATATAACCTGCAAGCTGCGTCAGACCACTTTTGGGACCATCTACTCGGTGGCTTTATCTTCTGTACTGGCCAAGACGATCATTGTTTGTATGGCGTTCAAAGCCACAAAACCGGGCAGCATCTGGAGGAAGTGGGTGGGAGTCAGAACGTCTCATTATGTCGTCACAATTTGCTCCTCAATACAGGTTGTGATTAATGTGATCTGGTTGTCCCTCTGTCCTCCTTTCCAGGAATATGATAAGTTTTCATACCCCGGTAAGATCATCATCCAGTGTAATGAAGGCTCCGTCACTGCCTTTTATTCTGTATTGGGTTACATGGGGATTCTGGCCGCTGTGAGTTTTCTTCTTGCTTTCATGGTGAGAACATTACCGGACAGTTTTAATGAGGCCAAGTACATCACCTTCAGCATGCTGGTGTTCTGCAGTGTTTGGATCGCCATGATCCCGGCCTATCTGAGCACCAAAGGGAAGGACATGGTGTCTGTAGAGGTCTTTGCCATATTGACCTCAAGTGCTGGGTTATTATCTTGTATATTTTTCCCAAAATGTTACATTCTGTTAATGAAGCCAGAGATGAACACCAGAAAGCAATTACTGGGAAAAATACAATCTTAATAGGCGTTTTGCTATTATTTTATCATGTGAATTTACTGAAAACGCTGTCATCAAAGAGTCATGATGTCATCACTTTATTCAACCAAGAAGTTTTAATGTCCTTAAAATAGTATGAAATTAAAGGAATTCTTTAGTTGTTACAAAGCGGCTCATTGTTTAAAAATAACTTCATTGAAAGTGGTGGTCTAGAAAAAAGTATGGTGTAGAAGACCCTATTTTTACTTTTTGAAATGTATAGGGAGTTGCTCTATCTGCCCCTATGCAGGATCCCCACTGGAAATAATTGGGGGGGGGTGGGATATAGTGGTGGTAATGATAAGTAAATTTAAAGGCCACTGTGTCCTTGGCTGAGTCGGCCGGTCATTGGAATCTAAGGAATTTCCCACGCTATTCAGATGGGAGGAGTTAAGTCTATGACCAATAGGTCGGCATACAACGCATAATACTTATTATAAAGGTATTGTCATTAGCCAATAGATAACCAGGCTGATCAGGTGACATGTGCTGGAGCAGGAAAAAATAAATCAAGGAATAACTGGAAAATATTAATTAATTGAAACATAAACTAAAGCAATAATGATAAATAAATGAATGAATGCAGCGTTACAGTAACACAGTGAGTGCATTTCCTGTCCCTCCTTTCAGGACTTATGGAACGTATGTAGAGATAGAATAAAGAGTATATATTAATACACAGTGTATCCAGTGAAATGGAGAAACATCAACCCTCCCTCTGCTCCTCAAAGAAATCAGCCTAGAACCTGGACTGTTTTATTCACACGATTCAGATAATCAGAAAGAACCACAATTGTCTCCCATTCAGTTTTTGCACCTGTCAAAATCAATCTGAGTATATTATTGTATTACTTTGTATTTCTGTAATAAACTGTAACATTTTAATGTTCTTGAACCCAGGACGTACTTGAAAACGAGAGAAATCTCAATGTATCCTTCCTGCTAAAATCCTTTATAAATAAATCAATATGCTGCATCAATAATAAAAACACGCACAACTTCTCCATTTTATTGTTTGATTATGTGTAGAATGTGTAATATACTTTGCTGTATTTTTATTTTGGGCTGGTGTATTTGGTTTTGGACAGGACGTTCAGATTTGCCATTAACATCAGCTTTTAAGAAGTTGTTAATATTATGCGCGCAAACGCTGTGCGTTAAAATTTGCGCATAGATTGTAATACCATCTGCGTACCAAGCGCACAAACACATTTGCGCTCACAATGAATAAATATAGGATGCGCGAAGCACATTACGCTCGCAAAGGGTTCGCGCAGGTTCACCCGTGGTAGACGTTAACGCGCATTGTTTGTGCGGACATTGTAATACGACGTTCTGCGCAGAGGGTTTCATCCCTCGCATAAATGCGTTTTTTGCACACAAGTAAACATTTGCGCGAAGAATGTAATAGGACCAAAATAAATAATAAGTCATATTAATTTTTAATTCCAAAGTGATGTCTATTTGTCACGTATAAAATAAGCTATAACCTTATTACTCACCTTCTCGTTTCCCACGCTGGAAGCAAGTTCAGTATTTTATACATAGTACTATAATTCATAAACACAATCCTCCAAAACACAAGCGAAAATGTTAATCTTTTCAGTTTTGGTTAAAACTGTATATTTTTCTGCAGGAAAGCTTCCCATTTCATTTTTCTTTTTAAGCAAGATTGCCCCATAGAACCACAGTCATGGCCGAATTGTTGGCAC
>RXON01005053.1:0-26994 GCA_009667805.1 Leptobrachium leishanense
ACACCACACATTACAGTGAGTTTTATTGTTATGGAGCTCTGTGATACAGTAATGTGCACTGTCTGAGCGTCATATAACTCCACAGCAATATAATAACTCCCAGTAATGTGCGGTGTGTCTGAGAGGATTACATAATCCACTGCAATAAGACTCATTGTAATGTGCACTCACATTGCACATTACTGTGAGTTTTATTGCTGTGGAGCTCTGTGATACTGTGCAGTATGTGTATGAGTGTTAAAGGGGCACTCTGACCACTCAATGTGGATCGAGTGGTCAGAGTGCCTAATTCAGCCCTCCGAGTGAAGGGCTGTAGGTGTACTTAGAAGCTGAAATCAGCGAGTTCTGATCTGAGCATGGAAAATCTTGGAGAATCCCTATTTTATAAACCTTTCCAACGGCTATCAATACGCCGGCATTGAGAGCCATTTGATTGTGTGGACGCTCCTGTGAGTGCCCTGCCTCACGGCGGTCACGTGATCCCTGCCTGCTTTGTGCATCGGGACAAGTAGATTGGCTAACACTTTAGTCCATTGGACAAGTAGATTTTTTTAAGATTTCCACACCCCTGCCATACATATGATAGCATATAACCTTTGCTGCATTACAAAGTCATTGTGTTTTGTTTTTCTGGTTTTCAATGTAAAAGGCAATTGGGCCTAAATGAAAGGGGAAAATGAGCAGATATCAATAGTTTATGAAATGATTATGAGTTTTATTACATTTAAACTAAAGCATTAAACAGGGCAACTGAGAAAAAATGTCTACGATTATTTTGAACTCATTAAATGCAAAATTTATTGTATGTGGTTCAAACAAATGCTAAGTACTACTTCCATGGGACACATAATAGAAAAAAAATACAGATGTCCATAGAAAATAGTAAAAGGGAATGTGGACTAAATGGCGCTTTCAAAAAATTGTAAACAGAAGTACTAAAATCAAAGGTTTTTTTTGTTTTGTTTTTTTTAAAAACTGCTGCTCTATAAAGGATAGAAAGGTGTTAAGTACCCCAAAACACCCAGAACAATAAATGAACAGGTAGGAAAATCCTTAGAGCGCAATAGGAAGCATATATCAAAAACTAATACAGGGTCACTTGCAGCAGTGATGGACACCAATATAGAATCCAGATAATGACAAAATACCTATCAAAATGATAGGATTGAATAAGAGAAGAAATTATCAAGAAAAAGTCACCAGCAATTTGATAAGTATTTTGTCATTATCTGGATTCTATATTGGTGTCCATCACTGCTGCAAGTGACCCTGTATTAGTTTTTGATATATGCTTCCTATTGTGCTCTAAGGATTTTCCTACCTGTTCGTCCATAGAAAATAGCTCATTGTCACAAAACACCTTACTTTAGTCAAGCTAAAGATGCCTACTCTAAATGTAAGAGAGGATAGACAACAGAGTCACCATCTAGTTGTAGTAATACTAACTTTTCAGTTATGTCTACAACTTTTATTAAAATAAGTCTGGTATCCAACTCACTAACTTTACAGATTCCCAAGTTAATACTGTTGCAAAGACCCTGGTCATATACATTTTCTGCTTTCTTGAATTTGTGTGCAACAATGCACATACCATGAGTAAACGAATGGACAATGTTTTCTATAATAACAATTGATCCATCAGTTAATCTGCAGCAATGGTTAGGTTGTGAGGTTGTTAATTTCATACCGCTCACTTTCAAACATCTGTATTGTTCACCTGTGTCTAAAGAGTTCAATATCGGACCTGAAGTATGCAGAGAAGTGTAATTTGCTTGTGAAAACCTATTGTGACTATTTGTAAAGTATGATTTTGAGTTTTCCATTTCAGAAAGCCTATTTATCACTTGTTGAAGTGGTCTGTCCCCTTTTCGAACTAGGTTTTTGAGAATGCACAGAAAGTTTTCAAATTGAAACGCACTGCATCTGTCTAGTGGGCCAAATGATAACACATCATCTGGAATGTGGAGGAGTCCATGGAAGTTATGAGTAAGGAATTCTTGTCCATAAATGTGCTTGACAGATTGAAGAAAATGTGACAGAAGATTCGCTGCATAATCACGGTGGCGAAGACAATGTTTAGGACTGAGAAGTATTGTAAAAGAAATATGTAATGAAAGAAAGTTCAGGTAGATGTGCTTAAAATGTGGCAGAAGAATGTTTCTGAGGGCAAGAGGACCTGTGTATAACAAAAATTGTCTGAATTCTGTCGCTTTCCAGCGTTTGAGTTCCGTTAAAGATCGTGGTCGTCTATTGAATTCACTTGGGATGTAGGACTGAAATGAAAGAAGGTTTAAAGACAATCGGTCAATGATGCGTTGCTGAAAACGAAGTGGAACAGGGCCAAATTTCCATATATACATGAGAGTCCTCATGACACCCAGACATACAAGATGCATGTAATCGAGAGGAAATGAAGTAATGAAGTTTAGGCCAGGTATGGATTTTAATGGTGTGTCAGACATATTAAAGTCAGGATCAGCTTGACTTAGAAATTCCTCATGAGTTCTTGGAATACAGCTAAATTGTGGGAATGTCATGCGGTTACAATAATATTCACCTTCTTGTTTGCATTTGGTGCATGAACTGTAGCCAGAATGCCCTTTCACTGAAAGAATAAAGGCTTTTGCAGGAGCATCCATACAAAAGCCTTTTATCCTTAGGCCAAGCCTGGTGCCGTTTAATAGGATTCCATTTTGCACAAGGTTAGTAACCTCAGTCACAAAATCCTCAAGGTAATTTTGGCAACTTCGTGGCTTTCCACTACCGTAGTAAATTCCTACAGGAAAAACAATGTTTTCCAAGGATTGAACATTGAAAACTGATGCCAGTATTGGCCACAGTTCACCTCGACTACTCTTAAAAAGAGGGATCCCATCTATGCCAACAATTAGTTCTATGCAATTCACCACTTCTTTGACGTGTATCCAAAGTAATCTTAGATTTTTAGCAATACCAATGTGTGAATACTGTCCTGGGCTCACATCTCTCACCATAACAGAACTTGGGGTTTTTAGAAAAGTTCTAGCATCTACTGGTAACATGGACTTAAAACATGCATGACACTGTAAAATACACAGGAGTGCAGATAAGGCAACATTAGATATATGAAATTTAACAGCCCAATTTTTCAGATCTTTGTGAAATGTTTCTTTGGGCTTGGTATCTTCACATTCTTCAAAGCTAGCATCATCATCATCAAAATTATCATCACTATAAGGATGCTCCTCAAGTAAGTCGGAAAGCCTATCCTGCTGCTGTGGAATGCTGTCATGCTGATAGTTTTCTTGACATGGGATAGATATAGGTGAGGTGTCAGTGTGTGACACTGCGTCCGTAGAGCCATCATTCACTACCAATGGGCTTGCATTAGATAATGTACATGCAGAAGATTCCTGGAAATCTAAAACATGTTCCCCATGAGTGTTTTGCACAGGTTCCCTATGAGCTTGTGTCAAATATTTTTCTAATCGTTTTGCTCTCCCTTGACGAGAAAGTGACAGAAAGCTTTTACGGAATGGCGTGGACATTTTTCCTGCAAGGATAAAAACAGATGTATAACCAAGCGATGAATAGGCTGCACATTAAATCATAACCAAGTCAATTTAACATTAAAGTAACAATACATCTTCTTGTATCCTAGTTCTATTCTTCATTCTGTATGCTAAACTAGGTTCCATGGGATCAGCAATCTACAGTATCTAAAAGAAACGTGATTAATAATAAGTTTCTGCTGAGCAGCATAATACTGACTTTTATAGCAATGGCTATAGATATGGGGTATAAACTAGCTGTCAAAGCCTGTTTACTTTTGCCCTAAATCACCACTATATTCCATGGTCATCCCCAGGGCTTTTTTTCTGCCGGAACGGCGTTCCGGCACCTATTTTCCGCATTCCGCCACCTATCCACCGGCGCTCTGTTACAGAGAGCGCCACTCCACTGGTGGATCGGTGGCTGAACGCTCGGTGCTGCGCGACGGGGAGTTCCGGGAGAACTCTTTGTCGCGCAGCTGAACACGTACCTGTGTTCCGGCGCAACGATGAGGTCACGCCGGAACACACGTACAGCAGGGGGCAGAGCAGAGCATAAATACTCTGCGCGTGCCCCTCCCCCCAAATTTTACTTGCATCCCTGTTCTCAAAAGGAGCGTTTTTAGGGGCAGTCCTAGGGGTAGGTGCCTGGCCAGGTAGGGGTAGGGGCGTGGTAGGTAGGGGCATGGCCAGGGGAGGGGGGTGAGTTCCACCACCTTTTCTCTGAGAAAAAAAGCCCTGGTCATCCCTAATTTCTAACTGTTAAGAACATAAATGCTAGGACTCGCTCAATGCATTTTGCCATATAATATAACTTTTTTAAGAGTCAAGCAGGTTATCATTCACCTCCTGGCTTTTAATACTTTATGGTATCATCGCAGTGGAGACCAGTCAATTCTAAAACCAATATGTAGTACACAATTTAAGTACTATGAGGACCAAAAACCTACATACTTAAGAACTACTGATACTTTCAGTGGGAAGTCCACGGTATTAGGGCAGCTAATGCTATTGAGATATGAACAAAGTGAGACTTGAGTACAATGAGTTACTATTAACATATTGACAAATGAAAAGGACATATTACTTTGCAGGGATGCGTTTGTTTTGGTAATAACGGACAGCTGATGATTTATAACAGCCAGTTACATTGCTTTCCAGAGATTTAATGGTTATGGTGCCAATGGGCAGTTGATAATCTGAAAATTGGGGAGACTTTACATTTGTAGGATTGAGAACTAATGCTACCCATAGTAAGAAAACACTAGTATAATAGGAGACCAGTGTGACAAATTTACATGAAATCTATGTATAATGCAAGATCTGTGATACATTAGGACTTAACAGAAATGTAGATATGGTTTATATATACATGGCAATTTGGAACTGATATAGATAGTTAACCCCTTAGTGACCGGGCGGTTTTACACAAATCCGTCCGTTCGTGACCGCTGCTGTTTTTACGTTTCTGCGCTCTTAGTGTTTACGTCAAATTTTCCTCTTACTCGTTTATGTAACCCACACATATTTTACACTGTTTTTCTCGTCACTAAATGGACTTTATAAAAATACCATTTTTTTCATCATTTCATATAATTTACTATAAAAAATATTGTGAAATATGACACAAAAATTGAAAAAACACCACTTTTTCGAACTTTGACCCCCAAAATTTCTTATGTATCAACAACCGTCAAAAAAAATTAATTCCTTGGTAGTTTCTAAATTTAGTCCTGAGTTTAGCAATACCCAATGTTTACATATTCCTCGCTTTTTTCCTTATTTTATGCAACAATAAGTGCAAGTAGCACTTTGCCATTTCCAAAGAGTTTATTTTCAAAACTAGTGATAGTGACATTGTAACACTGATATCTGTCACTAATTCCTGAATAACCCTCCACATATACATATTTTTTTAAAGTACACAAATCAAGGTATTAAACTTGGGGTATTTTGACTCTTTCCATGCAAACCATTTTACCACAAATCTATGCCAAAGTTTGAGGAAAAAAAAAAATTTGTTTTTTTTTTTTTTTTTTTTGAACGCAATTTAAGAATACATGTACTGTGAACTTTAAGGTTTACTGCCAAAAAGCACCCCAAAATATGTTCAGCAACATCTTCTGAGTAAATTGATACCACCCAAGTATAGGTATGTCGGGTCATTTGGGGGGTGCACATTTCAGTTTTCCAACTTGGAATTTTCACATTTCGTCATCATGCACCCATGTCCTATTTGGGACATTTTTGAAGCCGGCCAAAGTAATTTACCCCCATCAAACCATATATTTTTAGAAAGGGCACACCCTGGGGTGCTTCAAAGAGTTGTATTTTAACACTTTCCATGCACTAGCTCTATGTCAAACTTTCAGGTAGTCACTTTTTTGTTATATTTTTCACACACATTGTACTTTAGGCATGAATTGTCAAATCCAGTTATGGGTTACTGCCAAAAAACACCCCAAAATATGTTCAGCAACATCTTCTGAGTAAATTGATACCACCCATATATAGATTTGTTCTGTGTTTTTTGGGGTGCTACGCCAATCTTTGACATGTGCTTGTCAATTTTCTATTTGACAAACAGTATCTTCTTTGCTTATCTTCTTTTTAGGGGCCTTTTTACATACCCCAGTTTTATGAACGTGCATATATTTGGTAAGCTAACACCCCAAAGTATTGTAAATGGAGTGTTTTTATGCTATGGATGCATCCGTTTGCTCCAAACAAATTGGATACAGTTTGGTGGTCATTTTTCATTTTCACACCCACATCAGTTTTGGACTGTGATTTAGGAGACACTGTTGTTTGTTACTGCATGAAAACTCTCCAGGTTGTTTTCTGCAAGGTCTCCTGAGTACACCCATGCCCCCCATGCATAGGTTTGCCAGGATTTTGGGAAGGTTCAAATACAATTTTTATGACTTTGTCATTAGAGTTGAAATTGAGATTATTTCTTCAGCTAGGCCTATCTTTGGTTTTGGGTCTACCGCATACCCCAGTTTGAATTATTGCCAGAAAATTGTTTATATTTGTTATGTTGACACCCCAAGGTATTGCATATGGAGTGCTTTGATGCCATGGATGCAACGGTTTTAGCCCAAAACATTTGAGAAGGTGTGTGGTGTAATTTTTCAATTTTCAGATTTTTACGCCCACAGTAGTTTTGGACTGTGATTTAGGAGACACTGTTGTTTGTTACTGCATGAAAACTCTCCAGGTTGTTTTCTGCAAGATCTCCTGAGTACACCCATGCCCCCATGCATAGGTGTGCAAAGATTTTGGCAAAATACAGCACCAATTGTAGAACATAAAAATGTACGAATAAAATGTAAAAGTCTGGTGCCTGTCAAACTGGGGATGCTCTCTAGGGGGGCACAGGCTGTTGTCACTGAAGTGCATGAAACGCAAAATGTTTTCATACCTTCTACGTGACATTGATTGGGGGTAAATGGGGGTAGAGCAGATGGGGCTACTGCTCCAGTAGGAGCGAATTGAGGGCTTCTTTATGATGCCCTCAGCATAGTAAGTGCCCAGAATTTCAGAAATTCTGGCACATCTAGCGGGGTCCATTGCTGCCTTGCCAAGTAGGAGTCTGGCTTCGCAGCACAATGCTGATGGCATACAGATTTGATTGGGCCACGATGTGGCCCAACAAATCATCCCCCATAAACACCTGCAAAAACTGTGGCGGTAAATCCTGCAACATCAATATTGATGCCAGGATTTGCCGTGAAAGGAGGGATATCTGGCCTCTGGCGATGAGGCACTACCCACTCCTCAGCTGGAGCTGTGCGTCTCCTGCTGGCAGGTGGTGACCCAGGATCTGCATCAGAAACATCACTAGATACATCAGCCAGCGTAGATAATGTATCTAGCGACGTCTCTGAGCAGTTAGCGGGGTCGAAATGAGGGTCTGACGCCAGGATGGCATATGCCTCCTCGGCGCTGTACACCCTCTCAGACATTATATATAATAGATTATAAAATTTTATAATTATTATATATATATATATAAGCGGATTGTTGGTTCTTAGAAGAACCGTTGGGTTTCACAAGAAAATACAAATAAACACCTAAATCTCTCTAAATCCCTCTAAACCTGCCTCAATTCTTCTAAATCTCCCTAAAATCTCTCTAAATCTGCCTCAATTTTTCTAATCTCACTAAATCTCACTAAAATCTCTAACCTGTCAAATCTGATCTCTCTCTCTCGCTCACCAAAACACAAGTGAGGAGAGGGAGGGAGAATCAAAGAGGTCAGAGCCAATATTTACAAAATATTGACCTGACCTGACAAATTAGAAATTTTATTTTGATTTTTTCTAACTTCTGATTGGATGTTGCTAGCCTGCCTCTCTGATGAGGCAGGCTAGGAACATCCCACTCAGCACCAAGATGACCCTGCCCTTAGAACCCTAACCCTAACCCTAACCCTACCCCTAACCCTACCCCTAACCCTACCCCTAACCCTACCCCTAACCCTACCCCTAACCCTAACCCTACCCCTAACCCTACCCCTAACCCTACCCCTAACCCTACCCCTAACCCTACCCCTAACCCTACCCCTAACCCTACCCCTAACCCTACCCCTAACCCTACCCCTAACCCTACCCCTAACCCTACCCCTAACCCTACCCCTAACCCTACCCCTAACCGTCATTTTATTTATTTTTATTTTACTTTTGTTTCCACTTTTTTTTACTCTGCTGGGTGCCTTGATCCCTCGAGGCACCCAGCAGAGCACCTGATCACTGATGTGATCGTTTTTGTACTGAGTGCCACGATACCTCGTGGCACTCAGTACTTCCTGCCGCTACCGGAAGTGATCGCTCGGGGGGAGCGATCACGGACGGACCGGCGGCAGGTAAGCATATTGCAAGGATGCCTCGATGTCGAGGCATCCTTGTAATATACTCAGAGCAGCTGGAAGCGATACCGATCGCTTCCAGCGCTCTGTAGAAGTGCCGGGCACCTCTCCGGTAAAACCGGATGTGATCGCTCCCGGGGAGCGATCACATGGTGCCCCGGCACTTCTCACCGCCATTGCACGGCTGCCTGGACTCCCAGGCAGCCTGCAATGGCGTTTGAGCTGCTGGAAGCGATCCGATCGCTTCCAGCGCTCAAAAAACGGCAGGACGTACCATGTACGTCAGCGGGTCTAAGAGAGACCCGCTGCAATGACGTACATGGTACGTCCTAGGTCCTTAAGGGGTTAAAGAAAGAGGGGAAAAAAAGACACCCATGAGATATGTATATCAAGTCATAATGAAAGTGCACCTATTATGGCCAAATTAACTTTGGACCATTCGATGGGGAATCGTTCAAATTATATGGGTTAGAATTTTTTTCTAACCAACATAATACAAAAAAATGAGTTATTGCCCCTCAAAAATTGTGCTGTCGGTCCTCTGTGTGTTTTGCTGCACAAAGAGACAGCGTCAAGCAAAGAGCCGTAATACAGGACTGTCCTCCGCTTGCTCCCTCAGCATGACTGGGTTCCGACATCATGTTAATGATATCATTGCACCAGCATCCAGTCAGGCACACAGAGCAAGTGGAGGGTGGTCTTTTAAATGGCTCTCTGCTCAGTACTGCCACCTCCATGTGGCACTGAGGGGAGAAAATGTGATTTTCGAGGGGGAATAACTCAGTTTTTTACATTATATGGGTTAGCAAAAAATCTTTACCCATTAATTTGGCCATGATAGTGGCACATTAAATATGGGGGCATGCTGATATATGAGGCATAATATGTATAATATTAGGGATATTATTCATTAAATATGGGGTGTAATTGATTAAACAAGAGGAGCATTAATAATAACATCTGGGAGATAATGGAAATAATGAAATATGGGGGGGACAATACATATGGTGGCATAATAAGTTAAATGTGGTGGGCTTTATTAACTATGGGGGCATAATGAAATATGGGTGCAAGAATAAATTAAATATGGATGGTAATATTCATTAAATATGGGGGCATAGTTAATGAAATAGGGGGCACAATGAAATATAGGAGCCTAATTTAGTGGTGGCATAAAATGAAATGGGAGGTTGCCATGGGGACTCCAACAGCAGTCCAGTAAGGGGCTCAAAAAATTTTGATGGTGACCCTGATTGTACAAGATGTGTAGAATGATTTTAATCATTTATTGTGGTCTTTAAAATTAAATAAAAGATATTTGTGAATACGTCTATTCAACTAATAAATAAAATCTAAATCCCTGGCTGTTCTGAGAGAAGTTATGTTCTTATGACTTCTAGCATTGTGTACAGTATTGTTAGTTTGTGGTTAACAATTTTCATTTTTTTTTAATTTTGTTGGAGTTACAATAAAGAAGGTTCAGCATATATGAATTGTAAATCATCTTATTTAGAGGTAAAAATGTCTGCTTTGCAGTGATTCGGAAAGACAAATGCTGGTATCTTAATATACTCCGAAATGCCCCAATAATTTTGGATTTTATTTGTCTGCTGAATGAATTCCAGTACCTAGTAGCAGCAGATCACTGGGCTCCGACTGAAGTAAAAGCACATGTAAAGCCTCATTTCTTAAGCCCCTGCTATGTGAAAATCTTAGCATATAAATGAGGAAAAATATATTCTTCCAAATCATACTACACTAATGAGATGATAGGCTGTTTACTGCTTGATTTCTATATCCTCCCTGAACTCTACTTAAGGTCTCGGTTCCCACTCACCTGTCTTCACACAATTCCAAATCTAAAATGGCTGCTGTACCCTGTCTCGTACGTCCGTCAATGTACGTCTCCTGCCCTCCAAATCTCCACTCTCAGCCAGCAGATTCACAGCCACGCACGTCTCACATAGGAAGAGTAACTCACACTGCTTTATTAAAACCAATGTTCTTAAGACCCTGGGAGAGAAAACCCCTCCCTCATGACTGATACACATACAATGAATATAGCACACCCCCTGGGATAATTAAATTAGTGGTAACCTCAGAGACAGAACTGTAACTTAATCTACTGTTCTAACAATGGACTGGAATCAGACATCATGATAAGCGAGCTAATTTACACACAGCATATCACATTGGGGGAAAGGGTGTAACAGACATTCAAGTTAATTACATTCTCAAGTCTCCATCTTCTTTACAAGACATGTGGCCAAACCCTGGTGCCAGCATTTTAGAAAAATATATTTTCCCACAGGAAACAGTCACTGTCTGCATTGCAGATATCCATTTAGAAATATATGTTTCTCCCCAAAATCCCCAGCAGCTGTAATGTGATCCTAGAGTCTGTGAGTCAGCTCCTCCCAGCTCTGCCTGCAACGTGTTACATGTAACAGTGACTCACTGAACCATCCCGATATTTGAGTCCTCAGTTCAGTGACTCATAGATCTGCTTTTTAGATTCAGCACTGCTGTAAACTGAACATTATACAGGCTCAATGATAAATACAGGATTAATCCTCACTGCCCCAAAAATTGTATTGCCTTTACAGCTCTGTACCACTAACTTCAACATAAAATAACTTCATTAAAATAATTAAATTACCTTCTCACAATAAATTAACCCTAAGGTTTGAAATCCTTATTAACTGTAGCGGCCCCTAAATTAACCCCAAAGTCTCCTGACCTTCAGCACCTCACATATTAATGTTAATAAGATTATAATAGTAATAAATAGGGCGATAGTTTAATTGCCGGGCAGTGTGGAGCTCTCTGATAATCTCACACACACTGTACATTATTATGAGATCTATTCACTAACGGCGAAATCCCATGCGTACTACCAGGCATATTCGCTGTCTGTATTTGACAGCAAATTCACCTGGCGTTATATATTCAGTATATCATTTTTTTTAACAGCTCCTATACAAAGAACAGAACCACGCGGAGCAGCCGTTAACGAGTGGGACTGTTATATTTAATGGTTCCACGTATTAATGGCGCGGTTGGAATAGGACAACTAATCCTTGAGACCACGGGCTGCAGTGACATCACGAATTGTGCTTTCACATCTTACACTAAGGGGGTTATGCAATAAGTATGGTGAGTTGTATATTGTTTTCATTATATATTACACTGTAATTATAATAGAATTACAGTGCACAATACATTTAATTGCTTGAATTATCCCGAGAATTACCCGCCCCCTACCCACCGGTCCTTGCAAAAATTGTCTTTCACAATACCGGTCCTTGGTGCCAAAAAGGTTGGGGACCGCTGCTCTAAATGCAGTGGCATTGCAGTCTCTCACAGCTGGCACTACCAGAAAAACTTCCAGCAGTGAGAACAAAATGGAGCCACAGAGATCTCTGTGGTGGGAGGACTGCATTGCACACACTACTTAAACTAAACTAGAATTTGCAGCAGACTTGCAGCACATTTGCAAAGCAAGTTGATCTGGAGGCTTCCAATGCAGACTTGCTACAAAATTGCAGCAAACTTTTGAAGCTTGGCAAGTCCAGAAATAGCTTAGCAAGACATTTGCAAACTTGCAGCAAAATTACTTGCTATCTGGGTAATTGCGGCAGTCGGGTCCGCGCCGGGGTTTGGAGCAGGAACGGCCGCCATCTTGGGAGCGACCGCGGGGGGTTCAAGACGCGGCGTTTGGACCAGATAGTCTTCTAACGGGCGGGTGTTTCTCCTCGATGCACTCGCTGGGGTTTTCGGGTCGTTGTTGAGCCTTTTGCCTCGGACCATAGTAGTGCCTAGGCTGAGTAGTAAGGTGATGTGTCGGAGGGGGTTACGGAGAGCATTCAATGTGCGGCCATCTTAGTCAGCGGCCCAGACACGCCCCTCAAATTTTTATTTTGAGATCACATCAGCAATACAGAAGCCAAAGAGAATAAACGGTCAACCAGCTGCGCAGGGCAGACACAAAGTCTCAGATTACGGAAATATCAACAGGCAACAGAGAGGGGAAGAAAAGGGATGGGGAGGGGGGTAAAAATTAAAAAAAAAACACCCACACACCAAAAAGCACCCCAGGACCCAAAAATAAAACAGGTGGAGTGGCAAAAGCCCAATAGCTGACCTTCCTGGCTCACTCCCAGGAGTCCATAGGACAAAAGGAGGCCATGGAAGAGTGCAGGCCACAAGGCCAGGGCACTCGAGGGCCAGGTATGGCGGTCAGAGCCATGGTGGACGCCACAATGGCACACCTCGAGCAAAACCCAAAATGCCAAAAATAAAGGGGGAGGGGGAAGGAGGGGCCAAGTACGATTTAGAGCATGTGTGAGATTAAAATAATAATAATAATAATAAAAAAAAATGTCCCCAAAAAAGGATTCTCAGTATTACAGTGAGAGGAGTGCATAAAAGGATCAAAAACGTCCCCGGGTGGCCTTTTTTTTTTTTTTAAAAGAAAAAAAAAAAGAGTAAAACATCAGCAGGAGTCACAAAAAGGAGTCTGTTATCCTCAGCCCCAGAAGGGTTGTCGTCAGCAGAACCCCAAAGGTGCAAAAATAGGGGGAGAAAAGGAAAAGAAAGGGGGTAAGAAGAAATGTCATCAAAATCAAGTCCTCGGAAAATATAACAAACAAGAAGTCAGCTGGGAAAGCAAAATCTGTCAGGAAAGTTCAAAAGGCCTTCAGCACGGTGAAACAAGGTAAAGAAACAGACAATAACAGGACTGGCCGCAAGAAAAACTCAACATAACTCAAAGGCTCAACTTGGTGGCGAAGGAAAGGAGACAGATCGCTTGGGAGGACACCTTGAACAAGGGGCAGCGGGTCTCAAATCCAACATGTAAAAGATGTGAGTGGACAGTCATCTTCAGCCCGTATCCAACCAGGAGGTCGGAAGGGCAGCTCCACCGGACACAGGCACCCCACGAAGATCTCTTCGGGCAGACAGCTTCCATACGCCAGCAGCAGCTGCTGTATATGCTGCAATGCGGGACCCAAAGCAAGATCCTGGTCCGCAATCAGCCGGCTCCCCCCATCACCACCTCCGCAGACGGCATAGGAAGACACGCGGTAGGCAACTCAGGAGCCGCCACCCCGACCCCCATCTCTTCCGAGGCCAGCGTATCCCCTCCACATGTATCCGGCAGTGGGCTCTCCCGCAGCGCCGCGTGCAGACCTTCAGCATCGTAGCATCTGTCTGTCACCCGACCCACAGCACAACGGTACCGTGTCGTCGTTTCGCTGGGTCACCTCTTCCCGGCAGCTGTTCAATGCGGCCATCGCTCGAGGAATATGAAAAACTTTCTTTTTTCCTCAGCAAGGATTGGAAGCTAATTGAACGGGCTCCCTTTCGACAAAGATAATAGAGGAACATAAGTTCCTTGTCCTTGTCGTTCACAAAGATTGCTACAATCCAGACAATTTACAAGACAATTTGTATATGTTTTTAGCGCAACACCACCATTTGTTTTTTAGATTTTGATTTTCGACTATCCAAAAGTTAAAAAAATTGGTCAATCTAGTGCAAATGAGTAAATTCTGGAGTTAACCCCCTGGGTTGCCAGCCACCAATGGTGATCGGGGGTTCCATTCCAATGAACCCCCGATCTCCCAATCTGTGCCGTGGCACCACCTACCTAGGGGTTAATGTTTGGTATTGCTGGATCGGCCAGAGCATAGCCTTTTCAACCATACAAAGTCCAAAACATGACCATTGACCATGTTAAAATGTTATATATAAAAAAATAATTAAATTAAATATTAAATTTAAAAAAATAGGTTTTTTTTTTTTTGCTAATGCAGCGATATTGTTCCCATTCTCATTTCCATTATAATGTGATTGTGAACAATGATGCTGAGCTGCACAAATTATTTTTGTATGGGTTGCGCCGCCCGTTTGTTAAAAATTGTGTAAGCATTTTCACCCAAAAAAAATTTATTTAACAAAACAAGTCCCCCATCTCTGCTTTTTTTAACAAGCGCAACTCATAGAAAATATTTACAACCATAAACGCTCGCATGTTAAAAATTAAATGTGAAAAAAAAAACCTTTACACCTTGTAAATTATTGAAAATTCTAATTTTATTGCATTTTAACTTGGTTATAATATACAAACAGGATACATATATCATATACATATAACACAGATGTATACATTGTACTGCAGAGAGCTGCTTCCCTGCAGTGTGTGGATGGATTCATATTGACATGCTGCTGCATTAATTATACCGTGGCGCGCAGAGAGGCGCTTGGTTTTTGTTCCCCACAGTGTCCGTATTTATAATACTTTCTATTTATTTTTTTCGTTTTAAATCCTTTTATTTTTCGTTTCTGATAATTTTGTAACTTTTTTTCCATTTTAAAACCTGTTTTATTTTTTTTTAAAGTCCGATCATTTGGGTCAGTTTTGCATTTTTAAAAATCGTTTTCATTTTTGCCCCTTTCATAGTGTTTTTTTTTTTTAAATTTTTTAATATGATTAAATAAAGTTGTGCAATGCATTATTCAATATTCATAATCAAGGATCTTTATTCAATAAACAAAACGATGGCATGGGCAGAATTACCATATCGACAGAATTATCAGATCATTGGAAAATGGTCAAGTCAAGTAGTCAATGTCATGGAATTGGAATGAAAATTAAATGAATGATATATGATTGATTATGATACATTATTTTCAAATTTAGAATCCGATTTTATAACCGATAAAAAAAATACGATGTCCAAAATTACGGATTACTGAAATAGAAACGAAATCCTGAATGGAACCGAAATCACGAATGCAGCGAAAATAAATTTCAATTTTACACATTTTAAGTCCATTCGAACATTCTGAAAATTTTCGTTCCGGCTCAAATGTTTTCGGATCTGACCGTTTGGAAAAATCGTCCGAATGCACGAATCGGGGAAAAATCCGAAACGTGTGTGTGTGTGTGTGATATATATATAAAGCACTCCAGGACTTAAGTCACGTAATAAAAACGATGGTTTATTGAATGTGCATTCAAATATTGTGCCCAATGGCACCAGCTGACGTTTCGGCCCTCACAGGGGCCTCTTTCAAGGTAATGAGATTGGACAAACAAAGGATATTTATATAAAATATTAAAAATATCATAAATGACTCACCGCGCTTGTAGCGTGCCGCCGGGTGGAACGCCAGACTCAGAAGGGTGTGGCATCCAAGATCGGTCGGGTGCGCGAATCAATGACGTCATCAGTCCTCGTCAGGTGCGGACTCACCGGATGGTATCCAGGGAGACGCGTCCCGGCATATGAGGACTTTAAAAATAAAAAGGATAGCCTAAAAGAGAGAATGTGTGGTATGGGGACAATCTTGAAACCATATAATATGTGCATTATGCACCTTTTAATGTAAAGGGGCAGAGTAACCATGAATGTTATTGGCAAAAGACGCAAAAAATTAAATGATTGAATGATCAATCACATGTATCAACATGTGCATCAATGTGTGCAATAAAAGAATGATGCAATGTGGAAAAAGACCAAATGTAGATTACTTAAACCCTATAAATAAAGATAAATATGTATGGTGGTGGGATAATGGATGAATGAAAAAAATGCAAAGATGCAAGTGAGCTATGGTCCGTTATGTGTCTGTGTACATAAGGTGATAATAGTAATGATGATGGTGGGCGGACGAATAGTCAAAAAGTGTACAGATGCTAAAAAATACCATGTAATGAGAAGAGTGAAAAAGTGATGTGTGAAGAAAGTGAAAAAAGAAAGAGAAAAGAAAAGAAAAAAATGTGAAACAAGAAAAAATAGGTGGGAAAAGGTATCTGAATGTGAAAAAAATGTGAGGTATGCCTGTGTAGAAAAATAGTCTAAATATAAATAGTATGTAGTTTAAAGCTCAAAATATGAGTATAGTGGAACAGATATGAAAAGTGAAAATGTGTAATAAAAAATAGCCATGTCCAAATGGCAACGATAGCTGTATAAAAGTTATATATAATAAAAGATATGAAAAAAGTTTTTTAGAAGAAAAAAAATCTTATAGGAGAAAAAGATTATTGGAAGAAAACGTCTTTTGAAAGCGAAATATTTCTAAGGAAGAATATTTTTAAGTGGCGTCTGAAGGACAACAAACAAATCCAAGTCGAAAGATTCACATCATAAAAAGGAAGAGAACGATATGTATTCATTTAAGCCCTTTGAGGTAACTATCTAAAGTTCGTATCCAAAAGGTCTTGTGCTGTAGCAGAATCTTCGATCGATTGCCACCCCTAGGTAAGGGAGGGACGTGGTCTATGGCTATAAAGCGGAGAGAAGATAATTGGTGGCGATATTGCAAAAAATGTTTAGCTACAGGTTTGTCCGAATGATTGTCTCTAAATGCCGTAGTGATGTTTGACCGATGTCCTCTAATGCGGTCTCTGTCGGTTTTCCTGACATCGGGGAGACCGCACGGGCAGGTGATGAGATAAATGACATGATCGGTAGTGCAGGAGATGAAGTGTTTAATCTTGATCCGATTCCCTGAGGTAGGATGTGGAAATGTTGGTGAAGATGTCATGTGACTGCAAGTCACGCAGTTGGGACAGCGAAAGCATCCTAATCTGGCTGGTTGAGTCGTATTGCAGTAGGACGTGATGGGGTCTGTCTTAACTAGCATGTCACGAAGGTTGTTGGCCCGTTTAAAAGACATCATGGGTGTCTCTTTAAATTTTTTAGGTAAGGTGACGTCATCCCGTAGAAGTTGCCAATTCCGACGTATAGCCTTGGACATGGCATAGCTGTGGGCATGATAGGTAAGGGGAAGAAAGATTAGTGGTTCTGAGATCTTCAGGTTATGTGCACCAGAACTAAATTTAGAATGGGCTTTTGTATATGCCGAGGATAAGATCTCATGTTGATATCCTCGTATGAAACATTCATACATCTGATTGATCTGTATCCGTTGAGTTTCTGGGTCTGAGTTCTTGCGCATAACCCGTAGAAATTGTGATATCGGAAGGGATTGTTTCAAGTGTGGTGGATGAAAGCTGTCTGCATGTAAAATGGTGTTACGATCCATGGGTTAACGGAATAATGAAAAGGCAATTTGGTGATCAATAATAATGGATCTGCAGATCTAGAAAATTGATAGTGTTAGCATGAGACGCTGCAGAAAATTTGATGGGAGTATTCAAAGCGTTGAGATTGGATAAGGCCTGCTCAAATGATGGTAGCGTGTCGGACCATAACAAAAAAATATCCTCCACGAATCGTGCATAGAAAACTAGAAAGTGAAAAAAGAAAGAGAAAAAAAATGTGAAACAAAAAATAAATAAGAAAAAATAGGTGGGAAAAGGTATCTGAATGTGAAAAAAATGTGAGGTATGCCTGTGTAGAAATATAGTCTAAATAGTATGTAGTCTAAAGCTCAAAATATGAGTATAGTGGAACAGATATGAAAAGTGAAAATTTGTAATAAAAAAATAGCCATGTCCAAAAGGCAACGATAGCTGTAGAAAAGTTATATATACTAAAAGATATGAAAAAAGTTTTTTAGAAGAAGAAAAATCTTACAGGAGAAAAAGATTATTGGAAGAAAACGTATTTTGAAAGAGAAATATTTCTAAGGAAGAATATTTTTATGTGGCGTCTGAAGGACAACAAACAAATCCAAGTCGAAAGCTTCACATCATAAAAAGGAAGAGAACGATATGTATTCATTTAAGCCCTTTGAGGTAACTGTATCTAAAGTTCGTATCCAAAAGGTCTCGCGCTGTAGCAGAATCTTCGATCGATTGCCACCCCTAGGTAAGGGAGGGACGTGGTCTATGGCTATAAAGCGGAGAGGGGATAATTGGTGGCGATATTGCAAAAAATGTTTAGCTACAGGTTTGTCCGAATGATTGTCTCTAAATGCCGTAGTGATGTTATATATTAAATATATATATATAAAATTACAAATTGCAAGAATGAAAGTATATCTTATTATTGAAATATAGTTATATATAGAATGGCAAGTGTATTCTGAGTACTGTAATACAATAATCGTGTAGTATGTGTGTATATATATATATATATATGTACTAGCATCTTTGATGGCTAGTTATCCAAATAGTGAATTAAAAATCATGCCAAGAAAATTAATACGATCACTCCCAACCTTTCTGTTGGGTAGCTTATGATCCATCCGGATCCGTCCGGTCTGACTGTGTGACGTGGGCCCATCATCTCCTCAGCCCTTAGCCCCGTCCCAGATTCTGCTGACAGAACAGCAAGGTCGGTAGACATCTGGTGCCGGGAAGAAGGCCGCAAGATGGCTGCCGGCGTATCGCACCAGCCGTAGCTAGTAGCTGATTGTCTGGCCTGGAGGGGAGGCTAAACGGGCTCTGGACAGGTCAATACCGGTGACCAGCTGCACAGGAACCCCTAAACATAGAAATCGGAGCTGGGAGAGCTGGGGTTCCTTAAACAGGGAGGACCTGCAGAGCTCCACGAGAACACTTCCATTCCTGCCTGCAGCTGGCCACGCCCCCCTATATCCACCCTTTTTAACCAGTTTAATGGCTGTAAATCTCAAGCTAGTGGGGAGACTATTGTGCGTGGATTTAAATAGAGGGAAACTGAGTGTCAAAATCCCTTTTAACCTTTCTTACATGCTCAGATATTCTCACATTAAGTGCTCTTTTCGTGCGGCCTATGTATTGTGAGCCACAAAGGCATGCCAACATATGTTATTAGAAAAACAGTTGAGGATACCTCTTATGTTGACTTCTTGATTGTTCTTGTGGTTTATATAGGACCCTCTAAAACTTTTATTTCCAGTGGACCTACACGCTAGACATTGGCCACAATTATAGAAGCCTTCTTTTTAGTCCAAAGTGTCCCTTAGCGTTTTTCTGTTTTGTCTTACTGTGGACTAAATTTGTTTTTAAGTTCTTTGCCCCTCTAAAGATGACTTTATGAATTTTACCCACATACTTTCAAATCTTTATCGTTGCGTAAGACATGCAAATGTTTTTTGAAGATTTTTTTTTATTGTGTTGCTTTGTTATCACAGATGAATCCTACTTCTTCAGCTTCTATCTTCTTCAATTTGTATTGTAGTTCATCACGATCTTCGTGAACCAAGTTGTTAATGATGGAATCTAAATCCTTTTCATAACCCTTTTCTAGGAAGTCTTTAAGTGTATCTGCCCGTTCCCTAAAGATTTGGACATTGTGCAGTTTCTCCTCGATCGGATAAACTGCCCCTCTGGTACCCCTTAGAACCAGCTGCCACAACCCTATCTGGTTAAATCTATAAATGTGTTTGCGTCAACCTCTCTAAAGCTTTAGATTTTATACGGTGTGTGTGTATATATATTATATTATATTATATTATTGAGGTCCAAGAATGTGACACTCTACGTGCATCATTTTCTATCTAATTTTTACCCATTCTGGGTTATTGGTTCTTCTGCCCCTCTCCAAGCAAAAAATACATCATCGCTGTAGCGTTTGTAGGATAGAATATTTCCCTGCGCCTAGCTACGTGCACCGTAGACAAACGGGGATTCCCAGCCTGCTATATAGGTTCGGGTAGCTGGGCGCGAATTTGGTGCCCATGGCATTTCCTTTGCGATGGATATAATAATCCTCCTCAAACTTAAAATAATTACTATTGAGTATAAAATTTGTACTGTCCAGAATGAAAGCTGTCTGATTTGAGGTAATTTTATTATCTCTTCTCTCACTACAGTCAAACCCATTTGATGTGGTATACTGCTATAGAGGGCATTGACATTGCAAGTGACCATTATATGATTATTCTCCCACTGTAGATCTTTTAGTAGTTTTAACATACCAAGAGTGTCCTTCAAGTATGATGGGATTTCTTGTACAATGGGTTGCAGTAAGATGTCAACATACTCTGACAAATGGCTAGTTATGGAGTTGATACCTATTACTGTAGGTCTTCCTGGGGGATTAGTGGGGTGTTTATGGAGTTTGGGTAGTATATAGAAATGGGGCGTTTTAGTGTAATCCATTATTCATGTTCTTGTTTACTTAGGATTTCTTCATCCCTCCCTTTTGAGTAGAATGTTAAGCTTTTCTCATGTCCTTAATGGGATTGCCCTTCAGCTTCTCATTAGTGGTGCTATCACCCAGGATACGTAGCACTTCCCCCACTATATGCCTCTGGACAAAATCACAACCCCGCCGCCCTTGTCGGTGGGTTTTATGATTTATATTAGGGTCTTTTTGGAGATTCCTTAAAGCTATATTCTCTTTAGTGAGATTATAGCTTTTTTCTTTAGTGGACTTTTTTCTATGTCTCATTACGAGGTTCTCGAACACGTATCTCATCTGAGATGGTATGCCTAGGATAAAATTTAGATTAGTTTTTCAGAGGTGTGGATGACTGGACTCGGTTATGTATGATGTGGTGTTCTATAGGGTTTTTGAGGAAAAACTTCTTTAGACTGAGTTTGCGCTTAAATTTTTGTAGGTCTATATACCTATTAAACTTATCCAGCCTATTAGTAGGTGCGAACTTGACCTTTGTTCAATACTTTGATCTTTGTATCTGAAAGTATTTTATTACTCAAATTGAAAATACCGTTAGTTGCAATTATCTTTCGCTTTTCTTTTGCATATAGATTTTCCTGCGCTTTCCTCTTCTGGTCTTTCCCAAGATCTTTTTTTGACCTTTTTTTCTTTCTAATCTTACATCTAGATCTCTGTACTCCCCATGTCTCTCTCCCCTCTCTGACGGGTCCTTAAAAACCTCATCCGTGGCGAGATCTTTTAGGACAGAATCTATTCGTGAGGACTATGTTGGTCATTCCTCCCTCTTCTGTAATCTTTCATTATAACCTGGATTCAGTTGTCCAAAAGGCCTTGGACCTCCATTTAGGGGTTGTGGTCTAACTGTTGACCATTCGTTGGAAGGTGGTCTCTCTTTCTCCATCCTCTCTATTGTCTTCCCTATTCTGGGATCTGTTCTGTTGTGGACAAGAATATGTATCTGCTTTCATAATATTCAAAGGCCAAAATGCTCATTTAAGTTAAGTTTGCTATGGCTTTAAGAAGAAATTAATAGAACTGTCTTTTCAGATAAAACCACAATGTATCTTGCGTAATTTCGCCGTCTCTGCAGAAATAATGAACCACAAGCAGGTGGCTCTGCAAAAACAATTGACCACAAGCAGGATGAAGGACCCATGTTTTGTGTTTTGCATCCTGTTTATAGGACATTACAAGACATCACAAGATCACCCAGGATGCAGAGAACACTGCTGACTACGCAGATGACAAAATTATATTTTGACCTTTTGGAAATAGCTGATGTTTGATTTTCATTTAATAAATAAACTGTCCGCAATTTTATGCTGAAGTCAATTAAAATGTTAAGTTGACTCCCACCTGCTTACGTATAGAACTGCTATAATATGTATCAAAACCTAATAAACAGATCAGAGGAATCATTGGCTTTGACCAGAGAAGCTACATAGACTTCTTCGTCGTCTGTGTGATTTCTTTATGCGCGCATGTAACTTACCTGATTTCTCCACCGATTAGACCAGAGACTGGCATCCGAGGAAGGACTACATTGTCCACTTCAATTCTGATTGTAAGGGTTCTGATTCCTATTTTGGCCAATGTTATAGTTGGTATTACTACCTTGATAGAAATTGCTATTGTATCTTCTCGTTCTCTATTCTCCAATGGTTTTGATATCTATGATTGGGATAGATATATATAGATATATATTCTTTCGTTCTTGCACAATTTTTTTATTGCTGAATTTCTTACCACCCCCTTCACATATTTAATGTATATAGGGTTCCCCAATAATGCTCTTATAGAACATAGCGTATCACATTTATATCTACAAGGGTAGATCACATATATATTCTACATTTTAAGGTTTATGATTAAATTCATGAATTTAAATATAGGCTA
Source organism: Leptobrachium leishanense (assembly GCA_009667805.1). Classification (NCBI taxonomy): domain Eukaryota; kingdom Metazoa; phylum Chordata; class Amphibia; order Anura; family Megophryidae; genus Leptobrachium; species Leptobrachium leishanense. The sequence continues at coordinate 22,326 of RXON01005053.1, forward strand.
AAAATATCATCCCCTATAACACGGTTATAATAATTACAATTCGCTTACTCACTGAAGTATATTCCAAATTCTCAACTATTTTTATATTTCATTGCCATTATACTTTATATCATAGTTTAATGAAAATACAGCACCACACTAGATTGGTGTAGATCTGCATTAAAGAATAATGTACAGTCTGCTTATTGCTATTTAACGATCGTTCAATTACACAAACCCGAAGATCTACACAACCGCGATCCCGGAAGTATATGAATACGATCCGATGGAACGCATCATTACACGCAAAAGTCCTCGCAGTGCCTGCGCAACATGGCGCTTCGTTCAATGCGGAGACACTCAAAGGAGGCGCGAACCACCAATTAAGGACATATGTGAATAATTGTGTTCATTATATAAGCATGCATGGAAATTTTGGTCTGTAAACCAGCTGAAAGCCGTATGCTAGCGGCGAAACGCGTTCTGGACACATGGCTAGTATTTATTTATTTTAATAAAAAAATTTAAAGAACCAATTCCTGCATGCAAGGTGTTTTTTCTATTGGATTTGACCAACAAAATCCATGTGCGCTTCACCCCGAGCTTGGACAAGCTCCCCCAAATGTGAGTTGGCACTTGTTATGTTACCATCATCTTATTAACATAAGTTACACACAAGAAGTTTCTGTTTTTCACCATTCGCCATACCAACCGCTGTGACGAGAAATCTTCATTACTAAGGTGCGGATTACCTGAGAAAATTCCAGAAAACAATCCAGAGGCGTGAACCAATTTACAGCCAGTGCTAAGGCTCTCGACTTGTGAGTGTTGTCACGACAAGTTATGTATCTCACTATATTGTATTAGACATACTAGGTATTGTGCATTGTTTCCTTATTTTATATGTATCCATGGTGATGATTTTGAAAGCCACCAGAATTCCCTAGCGTTGAATATCGCACTGACCAGATACATATCTACCATTTATCCTTTTGGTTTGGGGGAAACCACTAACTATTTAGGTGATGTGACACACTGGGCGCTTACCATTGTTTTTTTCATGTATATAGAATGAGTGAGGCAAATCCATTTGGATGCTCCTCTGATCATGTGACTCACTGAGGCCAATCCACACTCGGCAACATACACTACTTACAGAGCTAAGGTGATCTGGGGTGTGTGTGTATGTATGTATGTATATATATATATAATTTCGTTCTGCCGCACATTGATCTCTTGTATATTTTGTCCTAGAGTGCGATTCTTCTCGATGCCTCAATTCTCAGTATATTTGCATATTAAAACGCTTCCAGGGACACAATACAATGTCAAACAATTGTCCCGTTATTGACGTTCTGTACTTCCCATTATAGGGTGCTCATACTATTAGATGTGACATATCTTTATCTAAATGCCACATACTCCTAGGATACAATAAAATACTGAAATTTGAGTTATGTGCTGGGTATTTGTACAGTTGTTCCATATTATGTTCCTATAAATGGAGTGAAGCTGAAACCCTCATGGAGTCCCATTGGATTGAGTGTTTTTAGCTGGTAAATCCAGATACTCGCGTCTTCTCAAATATAAATCGTAGTCGCCCTGTCTTTGACTTACTGACTTTTTCAACCCCCAAAGAATTGTAAAGCATTAGTCATTATTGTGTTGCTGTAACACATGGCAAGCTACTGGAGTGTCATGCTGATTTTTTTAAAAAAAATTTTAAGAGCGAATATGTTCCAAAATTCTGTGTTTTTTGAACCCTCTAAAGGCTAGATGACAACCCCTGTCCAGCTGCACACCCCCTGCACCTGGGGCAGTTCTCCCCTTAGTACGCCACTGGGCCCGATCGCTGGGTTGGCACTGTAGTCACCTAAATGTGGGTACTCATGACTGGGTCCACAACCAGTGTCTCACAGGATGTGTGCAACATACCACACAGCATCAAGTCACCAGTTGCATGAGTCACGCTGCTCCAATCCACTGATGCTGGCAGTGTCAAACTGCAGGCGGGGCACGTGACACATAAAGTCACATGTTGTTCGCCACTGCACAAGTCAAAGTTGTCTCCACTCAGAGCCTGCTCATGCGACGGCCACATCGTCCAGATCTGGCAGCTGTATCGGCTGACTCTGCCCTTGTGGTGTATGTGGCATGCCTGCCGGCTATCTGCACTTCCTCTGTGAGATCTTGGCTGTGGGCCTATTTTCAGGAAGGGGCCTGGAGTGGCCGCCCCATCCGCCCCTATGTTAATCCAGCCCTGACTACAGGAACACCTCCTAGAAGTTCTCCCTTTGCAGATACTCAATGGGTGGTGATTAGTGAGTCAAGAGACTTGCGGATAATCTTTAGAGTAATCGAACTTGAGTTCTTGCTGCACAATTTAAAAAAAAACCTTTTTATCCATGTTGCTGCTTAACCACTTCAATGCTAAGGACGCGCTCAGCGCGTCCTCAGCATTACCGCTGGTGTGCTGAGGACGCGCTGAGCGCGTCCTCAGCTTGGGGTCAGCGTTCGGCCGGGTTCCGGCCGATCGCTGGCCCCTCCGGTGCGGGCTGACATCCTGGATGTCAGCCCGGCATCCGGACCACCAGCCGCCATTATTAGGTGTCATCGCGGGGGCGCGATGACACCTAATTCAGGCGCCCCCCCCCGCATGTGCGGAGGAGGCGCCTGAAAGGGAGGGGGGGGGGGGAGGTCCTTCGGACCTCTCTCCCTCCCGATCGGCGGCGCACAGGGGCTTAACCCAGGCATCATTTGGAAGGGCACAGCCTGCCCTTCCAAATGATGCCTGGCATTAACCCCTGGGGAGCTGGATCGCAAATCGGCGCTGAAAAGCGCCGATTCGCGATCCTTCCCGGGAGCTGGCCGACATCTTGGATGTCGGCCAAGCTTCCGGGAACTCTCCCAGAGGACTGGCGTCATCGTGCGCAGCACGATGACGCCAGTCCTAGCGTTAACCCCTAACTGCCACCAAGTGTGGAGATAGGGAGTTCCAATGAACTCCCTATCTCCCGATCCGTGGCAGCTAGGGGTTAAATTTTGATATCGTTGGATCGGCCAGAGCATGGCCGTTCCAACGATACCAAACATGAAAGTTAAAAAATTTGTAAAAAAAAAAAAAATTAAAAATAAAAATAAAAAAAAATAAAAAAAAAAAAAATTAAAAAAAAAAAAAATAAACACATTTTTTTTGGTTTGTTAGTGTAGCAATATTGTTCCCATTTCAATTATAATGTGAACAATGATGCTGCACTAACGATTTTTGTATGCGGTGCGTTTGTTAAAAATAGTGTAATTTTCCCCAAAAAAAAATGTAACGAGACCCCATCTCTAATTTTTTTAACAAGCGCACCCCATACAAAATATAACCGCAATTGCTCGCATGTTAAAATGTGGAAAAAAACACTTTACACATTGTAAATTATTAAAAATTCATATTTTATTGCATTTTTTGTTATAATATACAGACATGACATAACGTATACATATAATAATGACATATTATGAATCTACCGAGTCTGACGGAAAGAACGATATATAATATGTCTGGGTCATATACTAAAATAAGCCTTAAAAACACGTTTAAACATGATGCGCAAAACAGGTAAAAAATGACCTCAGCACAGGGGCGGGAAAAGCCTCAGCAGCGAAAGGGTTAAAAACTTCACAAAATATCTGAAATTGTATGTTTTTAGGAGTGCTCTGATCACTGTTTATACCGCAGAATAACTTCCAAAAATAAGGCAAGGTATTGAATTTAGTACTTGCAATGAGGTCAGTGGTTCGTGTCATGCCCCATGATTCAGGGTTTATTTGTATATTTTAATGTTATGTGTTGAATTTACCTTTTGCTGGTTATTTATTTCATAGCTATTTTGTTCCTGCTAGGTTCACTTAGCTTTGTATCCAACTAGCTCCACCCCTTTTTGTTCAGTCTAGTTCTGAGGTACTTACTGGTCACCTAGCAGCCATCTTTGCTCAATGCTGGGCAGAACTAATGTCTTTTCACCTGCATTGCTGTACACCATTACAAAGATTGTCAGTCTGTGTTAAAATAGGCTAAACATATCACAAGGATCACCCAGGAAAGTCTGTTAAAGTATACGCCATCCTGGACGATCAGAGCAATTGGTCCCTCGCAAGAACAGAAATCTTTAATCTTTTCAACTTAAAAGGAGATTCTTACCCTTATACTTTAGGTATACAGAGGTCTCTGGAAGTGTCAGCAATCTGGAAATACCCACACTTGTCGAGTGCAACCAGATCCCATCGAACAAGAGATCCCTACACCAGAGGCTGCCCTTCCCCATCCTCTGAAGGCTATAGCTAGTGAAATACCATCCCTTAAATAATGCAGATATCCTAATTCTCCTGGGCAGAGAGATCCTCAAGGTACATAAGGTACGGTAACAAATTAATGGTCCACATGATGCTCCATTCGCTCAACGCCTTGATCTAGGTTGGGTTATGATAAGCAATGTTTGTATGAGGAAAATTAAGGTGCCTACCAAGATTTCTTCCTTCAAAACACACATCTTGCCAAATGGTCGCAACACCTATCTTGAACTGTGCCCATACAATTAGAGTGAAGGAGAAATTGAACATTAACGAATGGCAGCATGACTACCAAGATAAAAGAAATGCTTTTCAGTCCTGGGATAACACCTTTGGAGCCAGTGTTCGATTC
>RXON01005054.1:0-14128 GCA_009667805.1 Leptobrachium leishanense
CGCCTCCCCAACTTCACCCTGTCCCCAAATTTAGCCAAAAATGCAGGACAGTCGTTTTTCCAGTGACCTTCACCCCGGCACCACGCGCACTGATTGGGCCCTAGGGGTTCCCTAGGGGCTCCCCTACCTCTTCCTCGAGCCCCCCTACCCCTTGCCCTCCCTCTGTCTGGCCACCTCGTCCTCCACCATTCCCCATGTATCCAACCACCCCGGTATGTCCCTTCTGTTTCTTTAATCTCCTCTAGATCCCGGTTATGATACACCTTATTAGCGATCTCAACTAACTCGCTAATACCTTTCCCAAAAACCCATCTATTCTCTGTATTTTGTTCCGTATATCCCTCTGTGACTGACCCACAAACGAAGAGTTAATAACCTCTGATTCTCCGTCGCTTCAGGATCAATGGGACTATACATCCTGTACGCATCCAGCAACCTCTCTAGAAACGCACTTGGGGATTCCTTAACCTCTTGCACCACATCTGCTATTTTTCCCATGTTTGTGGGCTTCTTCCCTCCGCTTTAACACTCATAATTACAGCGGTTCTGTATGTCTGCAGGTGGGCAACTCCTTCAACTGTATTGTACGGCCATTTAGGATCTGTTTTGGGGAGTGTTCCTCTGCCCATGCTTCTGGATGTGGCTTAGCATCTGCTACGGCTTGAGCAAGTAAAATCTTTTGCCGCGCTACTATTTATCGGCGGCCTCTCCTCTGTGGTAAACATTGTCAACATTAATTGCTGACAATCTGCCCATGTGGGGTTATGTGTGAGCATAACTGACTCTATCATACTGGCCACTGCTGCGGGATTTGGGAATACAGTGGTGTGTGTGTTTTCCAATTAAAAAGATCCGTTGTCGTGAATGGGACGTATGTGTATTGCATTGGCCCTGGATTCACATCCGCTAATGGGGGGCCTGGCACCTCTCGCAAAGGCAACTGCAAAGCACTTTTGTTGGGATTGTGTTGGTACAGATCCCGGGTTTATATATATATTATTCGCTGCGCGTGTGGTAACTCCCTGGTTCTCATCCTCTTCTTTATCATCACCACTCCCGTGGGGCACTAATTTATATATGCTCCCATCGGGCATCTCAATCTTCTCTGGTGGAGCCTCTCCATCCCCTCCACCACTGCCCCACCCTGCTCTTCCTCCGCAGCGCACGCGGACGGAGCAGAGGGAGCTGACCGAGACACAGCAGCTGCCTGCTCCCCCTCTCCGCCCGCGCAATCGCGGCATTCAGAAGCCTCCCTAGCTGCCCCATAACATGATGGGTAGGACGGGGGCAGATTATCACTCTCTTTCGGTTGATCTAACACCGGTCTCCCTCTCTCTCCATTATTCTGGGGGTCCTGCTTCTTATTTCTCCCCGCTATCATTCTAAAATGACTCTTGTTCTTAATGCAATATCTCCATATATCTATATTACGGATACTGTTCAGGATGTCCATACTGCTCTGTGACTTGGAGTGTACCTTTTGTACCAACTCCGGGTCCATTGACCCCTGCTCTGGCCATCCTGGGACTAACATCGGCCACACAACTGTACACATTACTTTTAATTTCTCTTTTGTCAATTCTACACCATAGTCATGGTTTTATATAATGCATCGAAATTTCGCACCATATACTCTAGGGGCGTCTCCCCCTCCTTACCTTCTTGGCTTTGATGACCCGTTACCCATGTCACTCCTGAAAACAGTACTTTTTGCTATACAGATATATATTTCAACAACAGTTAAAATCTACAGTCTGATACTTCAACCAACAGTCCTTTCGTGTCTGAGGCGCTTCCCCCTTCAGTAGCCGACTGCAGTCGCCTGAGCAAAAACGTACGTTCGGGGTCCAATCTCGTATTTGCTTCCTCGCGGAGCGAGTAGGCGCGCACGTTCACTCACAGCACTCGAGTCAGTTCATTCACAGCACATTCCGTATCAGATACTTTCAGCACAATACAGAACATATAACACTTCAACTCTTTCCATTAGCCGAGGGCGTATTCCCTCCTTTGTGGTTCCTTATACCCCGTAATTTGAACTCTAACTCTTCACTGCGTGTGACTATGTGCACCCCGTTCCTTGTCTACACTTTCCGTCTGCAATTCCAATCTGCTTTATGGATAATCTACCCACTCAGCACCACTATCTCTGCAGCTACCACTGGCTCCACTATGAGCCCTTTTCACTACACGGCGTACACACTAGGCACTGACTCAGGCTCTCAGCCCAGTCACAGAAAAACCCTCCTCCTTTCCCGTTTACCCACGTGGTGAAGCTCTGTTTACAAACACTAACTGACTTATGCAACTCCACGTGGCTACCTCCTCCCTCTCTTACAGAACTACACTTTGATTGGCATTCAATTCCCCCAAATCCAGACACCCGCTAGCCACTCTGGTCCTCAGCAATGTCAGTGCCTATCAGCGGCGGCTAGATATGCCAATAGGATGGTGGCCATCGCATCCTCTTATCCGTCTATCTCAGTCGGACGTTTCCCTTAGATACCGGTATCTCCTTCAGACATACAAAACATAGAAGACACGTTACCTATCGCCGGCGCTGCTGCGCTGTTTCCCAGACTCGTGGTGTCCCAGTTCCCGGCCGGGGGTCCGTTTGGGACGAGACGAGGTCCACTGAAAAGGAATCCTGCTTGGCGCCTGCAGATGTCAGCTCACCTTCAACGGACGCCCAACCAGCGGGATTCTTGTGCACCTGCAGTCAATATCGACGCACTGTGTTTCAGCAGCCGTTGCCTGTGTCTTGGCAAGGGCCCCGTATCCCGGACGAGCCCCCAAGAAATGTAACCGGGAGTCAGACAGGTTCACTTCATTAACGGCGCCGGACCAGACACAAGCAAGGATTGTCCAAACACGAGTCTCTTCAGGAAAGGCAAACGTTTATTGTGTCGTCACACAAGTGCTCACACAGGATTGAATCTCTAAAAGTGAGCCCCTCTTTCACCCCGTGCAAGGGGTCTTATACTCAAACATACGTAATTAGGTACATCCCAATTAGCCCACCTCCCGCTGACACTTTATTCCACCCCACGTGGGTTATACCTTCCCATCATTAGCATGAACACAAAGAACATTCCACATTTAACTATAAATTGATACACTTCATGTTAGTTTGACAGTCTGTGATTTGTTTTGCTGTCTTTTCTCCGGCCAGCGCCTCCCTCCCTGTTGGCTTTGTTTATTCAGATAGCCAGGGACCTAGTCTGTTTTCTATGTTCTCTTGTTCCTCGGCACATCGCACTGACCTTGCTTCATTCATAAATCTTTCTGTCTCTCTGTGCCAGAGACTGGCCGATCCTGCCTGGATTTCTTGTTAGCTTTTCTAATCTACCACACTTCCTTAAATTCTACGTGAGCTCAGCTCTTCTCTTCTAAATGAAATCTATTCTATTTACTTGGTGAACCAATATTCTGAACAAGATGGCTGCCTGGCTCATAGTAGCAACCATCTTTCAGCTGATTCTCCTTCAACACTACATCTCCGTAATCAATAGCCGGTATAAGCGTTTGTTGTACAATTTGCTTTCTTACCATGGGACTCAGGCATGATTTGTTTCTGTACATGGCACCTAGTTTGGGGTAAAGTTTAGATGAGAGTTTTTCGATGTGGGGATTATATAAAAGTTACCATTTTGTTGAACAGTCCCAGAGTCCGGCTATTTAATACAGATACATATATATATATTATTTTATGGGCTGGGTTTTAAGGTATCATTATGAAGATACATATACATGTATTAAAATAATATTAGAGTTAGTGTGGGTTGTTGGTTAAGTGTGAAATGACACTACATAATTGAGGATGGAAATATTGGTGAGATTCTGTATATTCCTAAGGACTTTGCCCCGAATACTAACATAGGAACCCGGTGACGGCCACCTGAAAGTAGCATCTCAGCATATAACTGTCAGATGCTGGATATTCACCAGTACTATAGAGTAATGCATAAATGCTTGTGTATACGAGTCACGTCTGTCAAATAGGGGCACACCACTCATTCATGACAGCTGACATTTAGTCGTTCATGTACTTTGTTCAAAGCCACCAGACTCTGCAGCTGATGGATACTTTGATGCCACCAATTATTTTATTACGCTTACGTACATCTTGCATTGGAAAATATCCATAAAGATGAAAAACAGATAAGACAACGTTAGTGGGAGTTATAACTAAATAGACATATATTTCTAGCTCTTTATTATTAATTTTTTCTTCTAAAAAGCAATCACAATGACGATCCCATTTATATTGATTTTAATGTCCTTCTCCTTCCACCTCAGGGATGTTTACTCTTAGCTGTTGATGTCACCATGGCACCCTGGAATGCCATAAGGGTAGCTTCTGTGATGTCATAGAGTTAGCTGCTGCTGCAGCCCTTTGAACATTCTATTATCTCCCAGACACATCCGAGGCTGCGACGGAGATTCACCTCTTGAGCTGCTGTCCCTGAACCCTCTTGTGGTGTGGAGATCTGTGCCTCATTTGGATGTGTCTGAAGACTTGGAGCGAGACTACCCTAAATCTGACCTTGGTGCTTTGGAGGTTCTAGCAGGGGACGCTATATTATAGCGTCGCTACTCGTATACCCTTTTAGATAGATCGGTGCTTCTTTAGTTGGGATGAGCATCCCCTTAAGCTTTGCGTGCGCTGCGTGGTTCGCAGGGAGGGGGGTAGGCCTAGCGCGCAGATTTTATGTTTTATGTTTGTCTGTCTGTGTCTGTCTATCCAATTTATATGTCCATATTTTAAACAGAACAAGCCCTATCTTTGTATTAACCTCTTAATGCCCAGAGGGAAGGGCGGTCCTTCATGCCATGGTTCTCTCAGAGGTTTCTCCCAAAGGAGTTTTTCCTCTCCTGGGTGCTAAAGGACGACTCTTCGTGAGTCCAGAGGTCGCCCATATCATGACCATTTTTCCCCGGTCAAAACTATATAACATTCAGGCTTTGTTCTGGCTCGTAAATCCCCTATTCACCTCTTATATGCTACAAAATGACTTTTATTATGATAAATTTACCTAATAAATGTAGCATTAATTTAAATATATGTCTCCTTGTGTTTTTTTAATAAATTGCATAAATCTAATTTAATTGGGAAATGGTTTGAAGGTGCAATTTCTTCCTTATTTGTGTTGCTCGGCTAAAGGTTGATGTCCTAAAAATATACACTGTAAGCAATATGTCTTCCCAAAAGCGGGAAAATATTTAAACATTTAACCAGAATGGCAGAGGAACGCCGATACGAGAACAAGAGAAAAACCATCAGAGGATAGAAACATAAGGTAAAAAGGAAGGTTTCCGGTTTACTTCCAGGGGGTTCTCTCTTTTTCCACGATACCGAAGGACATTCGGATATGTTAAACTGGGACCAATGACCTAATCCATAATAAATATCTCATAAATAATTATATTTATATATATAAAAAATGCACATTCACATAGAGTGAAAGCCGAAAAAGTACACTTTACAAAACAGAAATAGTTACAGTGGCAAGAAAAAGTATGTGAACCCTTTGGGATTACGTGGAGTTTTGCATGAATTGGTCATAAAATGTGCTCTGATCTTCATCTAAGTCACAACAATTTGAAAAACGCAGTCTGCTTAAAATAATACAACACAAACATTATATGTTTTCATGTGTTTATTGAACAGAACATGTAAACATTCACAGTGCAGGGTGGAAAAAGTATGTGAACCCTTAGCCTAATGACTTCTCCAAGAGCTAATTGGAGCCAGGAGTGAGCCAACCTTGAGTCCAATCAGTGTGATATTATTGGATGTGTTGCTGAAAGCTGTCCTGCCCTTTAAAAACATGCACCAGTTTCGGGTTTACAGGTTTCAAGAAGCACTGCCTGATATGAACCATGCCTCGCAGAAAAGAGCTCTCAGAAGACCTACGATCAAGAATTGTTGACTTGCATGAAGCTGGAAAGGGTTACAAAAGTATCTCCAAAAGCCTTGATGTTCATGTGTCCACGGTAAGACAGACTGTCTACAAATGGAGAAAGTTCAGCACTGTTGCTACTCTTCCTAGGCGTGGTCGTCCTGTAAAGATGAATGCAAGAGCACAGCGCAGATTGCTTAATGAGGTAAAGAAGAATCCTAGAGTGTCAGCTAAAGATTTACAGAAATCTCTGGCACATGCTAACATTTTTGTTGACACATCTACAATAAGGAAAACATTAAATAAGAATGGAGTACGTGGGAGGACACCACGGAGGAAGCCATTGCTGTCAAAAAAGAATATTGCAGCACGTTTGAAGTTTGCAAAAGAGCACCTGGATGTTGCACAGCACTACTGGCAAAATATTCTGTGGACAGATGGAACAAAAATTGAGTTGTTTGGAAAAAACACACAACACTATGTGTGGAGAAAAAAAGGCACAACACCAACATCAAAACTCATCCCCACTGTAAAACATGGCGGAGGGAGCATCATGGTTTGGGGCTGCTTTGCTACCTCAGGGCCTGGACGGATTGTTGTCATTGATGGAAAAATGAATTCCAGAGTTTATCAAGACATTTTGCAGGAAAACGTAAGACCATCTGTCCGCCAACTGAAGCTCCGTAGAGGATGGGTGATGCAACAGGACAATGACCCAAAGCATACAAGTAATTCAACAAAAGAATGGCTTCAACTAAACAAAATACGCCTTCTGGAGTGGCCCAGTCAGAGTCCTGACCTCAACCCGATTGAAATGCTATGGCATGACTTTAAGAGAGCGATTCACACCAGACATCCCAAGAATATTGCTACACTGAAACAGTTTTGTGAAGAGGAGTGGTCCGATTCCCAAATTACTCCAGATCGTTGTGCAGGTCTGATCTGCAACTACAGGAAACGTTTGGTTGAGGTTATTGCTGCCAAAGGAGGGCCAACCAGTTATTAAGTCCAAAGGTTCACATACTTTTTCCACCCTGCACTGTGAATGTTTACATGTTATGTTCAATAAACACATGAAAACATATAATGTTTGTGTTGTTTTATTTTAAGCAGACTGTGTTTTTCAAATTGTTGTGACTTAGATAAAGATCAGAGCACATTTTATGACCAATTCATGCAAAACTCCACATAATCCCAAAGGGTTCACATACTTTTTCTTGCAACGGTATATATAATTTTATACTTTTCCTTCAGAAGTTGTGACATTAAGTGACATAAGATTTATTTGAACAGAACTTAATTTAGCTGATATAGCTGCAATATATATCTATGCGCTCCCCTCTAGACTGTTAGCTCCTTTGTGCAGGCCCTCTACACCTCTTGCTTCCATCCTATTTCTGTTTATCTGTATCTCCCTCCCTTTGGTTATTGCAAAGCGCTGCGGAAACTGTTGGCGCTATATTAATGATGATAGTTATTAATATATATAGCAATAAAGTGTGACGTAAACCAGGCAGCAATGGGATCACTTGACCATTCTATAACACAGATATCTATTTTATTATCAGTTCAAACACACACAGCCTCCTACTCCATCAACACGTTTCCATGCAGTGCCAAGAAAACCAAAATAAAAAAGAAAATAATTAAATACTACCGTCTTAAGTGTGATCAGGTTAAAGAAAGGGGAACCCAAGGAAGGTTTCATGTTTATTGGCTCAAGATCGTTATGTACAGGTTCTCGCCTCCATTGACGCAAAGCATTATGGGAGGTGTACTTTTATCAGGCCGAGTGGGCTCAGCTGCCAAATGCCGCCTGAACTGCTAGTCCCAGAAGTCTTTGCATGCGGCTCCCGGATCATGGGGGTGAGGGCAGCAAGTGTCTTCTTGGGTATCTAGGCCTACCTTATGCCTTGGCAGGACCCTCCTCCTGGATCAGAGATCAGAAGATCCCCTGATGTGTTGATGAGTCGATGACAACAGGTAAGGAAGGGGTCTGGGACAGTGTCTGGAGGGAAGAGGCGATTTAGCACATTGATGAAAAGGGGGACTGCTGCTGGACCACCTACACTGCACACACAGACCAGAGGGAGACAATTGATGCAATGAAGGATGCATAGGCTGGTGGGTATGGGAGAGTTGTGCAAAATTACAGGTGACAGGGACAAATCTAGAATGTTGAAGGAACACACACATTTATATACATATATTTATATATCCTTCAGACTTACTACTGACATATACATATATATTTATATCTGTAGTAAGGATAGAGTAAGTGGAGTTTATGAATTTTAGACGGGGTACAAGGGTCTCCCATGCAGATTCAATGCCTGGATGAGATTGAATTTGAAGAGCGTTAGCTCTTTGGGCTAGGTTACAAGTGTGTACTTTTTAAAGAGGCACTTTACGCGCCATGTGATAATTAATAATAAAGATCAGTGCATGTTTAATCCCATAGTGGGATATAACAAACCGACCCAGTCCTGGGCACCGCCACGTCAAGTATTTCTTTTTTAATAAATAAAATTTGATTCCTGTCATGTGTTAAAATTTGTTCTGAAGAAATTCCCCTACAGCGACAGAAACATTGACTTGTGGTTATATTTTAATGAATTATTTATTTATTTATAAAGTATTTTACCAGGAAGGATACATTGAGATTTCTCTCAGTTTCAAGTATGTCCTGGGTTCAAGAACATTGAAATGTTACAGTTTTTACAGAAATACAAAGTAATAAAATGCAAGATATGAAAAGACACAGATATACAGATTAACAGAAAATAAATATGTAGGAAATAGTCATTATGTTACATGTTTACAGGTGCATTCCGTATTTAGGTATGTTAATAGGGAGCTCTTGAGTGACTTAAGACTGGGGGAAGATTTGACGGCGTCTGGGAGGTTATTCCATAATTGCGGTGCTGTGTAGCAAAATGAGGATCGAGCCACTTTCTTTTTGTATTGTGTATCGCAAGTAAGGTGCAGGTCCTGGACCGGAGACTATAGGATGAGGGAACTGCTGGAGGAAGCAGTCTATTCAGGTAGGGTAGCATCGTCCCTGAAAAGCTCTTAAACACCAGGTTGGAAAGGTGAAGGGTGCGTTTAGACTCAAGCGACGGCCAGTTTAGCTCTTTTAACATGTCACAATGGTGGGTCATGTAGTTACATTGTAGCGCAAAGTGGCAGAATGAGTTATACAATGTAGAAAGTTTCTGAAGGTGTGTTTGAGGGGCCGCTGCATACACTACATCTCCGTAATCAATAGCCGGTATAAGCGTTTGTTGTACAATTTGCTTTCTTACCATGGGACTCAGGCATGATTTGTTTCTGTACATGGCACCTAGTTTGGGGTAAAGTTTAGATGAGAGTTTTTCGATGTGGGGATTATATAAAAGTTACCATTTTGTTGAACAGTCCCAGAGTACCGGCACATTTAATACAGATACATATATATATATATATTTATGGGCTGGGTTTTAAGGTATCATTATGAAGATACATATACATGTATTAAAATAATATTAGAGTTAGTGTGGGTTGTTGGTTAAGTGTGAAATGACACTACATAATTGAGGATGGAAATATTGGTGAGATTCTGTATATTCCTAAGGACTTTGCCCCGAATACTAACATAGGAACCCGGTGACGGCCACCTGAAAGTAGCATCTCAGCATATAACTGTCAGATGCTGGATATTCACCAGTACTATAGAGTAATGCATAAATGCTTGTGTATACGAGTCACGTCTGTCAAATAGGGGCACACCACTCATTCATGACAGCTGACATTTAGTCGTTCATGTACTTTGTTCAAAGCCACCAGACTCTGCAGCTGATGGATACTTTGATGCCACCAATTATTTTATTACGCTTACGTACATCTTGCATTGGAAAATATCCATAAAGATGAAAAACAGATAAGACAACGTTAGTGGGAGTTATAACTAAATAGACATATATTTCTAGCTCTTTATTATTAATTTTTTCTTCTAAAAAGCAATCACAATGACGATCCCATTTATATTGATTTTAATGTCCTTCTCCCTTCCACCTCAGGGATGTTTACTCTTAGCTGTTGATGAGTCACCATGGCACCCTGGAATGCCATAAGGGTAGCTTCTGTGATGTCATAGAGTTAGCTGCTGCTGCAGCCCTTTGAACATTCTATTATCTCCCAGACACATCCGAGGCTGCGACGGAGATTCACCTCTTGAGCTGCTGTCCCTGAACCCTCTTGTGGTGTGGAGATCTGTGCCTCATTTGGATGTGTCTGAAGACTTGGAGCGAGACTACCCTAAATCTGACCTTGGTGCTTTGGAGGTTCTAGCAGGGGACGCTATATTATAGCGTCGCTACTCGTATACCCTTTTAGATAGATCGGTGCTTCTTTAGTTGGGATGAGCATCCCCTTAAGCTTTGCGTGCGCTGCGTGGTTCGCAGGGAGGGGGGTAGGCCTAGCGCGCAGATTTTATGTTTTATGTTTGTCTGTCTGTGTCTGTCTATCCAATTTATATGTCCATATTTTAAACAGAACAAGCCCTATCTTTGTATTAACCTCTTAATGCCCAGAGGGAAGGGCGGTCCTTCATGCCATGGTTCTCTCAGAGGTTTCTCCCAAAGGAGTTTTTCCTCTCCTGGGTGCTAAAGGACGACTCTTCGTGAGTCCAGAGGTCGCCCATATCATGACCATTTTCCCGGTCAAAACTATAATAACATTCAGGCTTTGTTCTGGCTCGTAAATCCCCTATTCACCTCTTATATGCTACAAAATGACTTTTATTATGATAAATTTACCTAATAAATGTAGCATTAATTTAAATATATGTCTCCTTGTGTTTTTTTAATAAATTGCATAAATCTAATTTAATTGGGAAATGGTTTGAAGGTGCAATTTCTTCCTTATTTGTGTTGCTCGGCTAAAGGTTGATGTCCTAAAAATATACACTGTAAGCAATATGTCTTCCCAAAAGCGGGAAAATATTTAAACATTTAACCAGAATGGCAGAGGAACGCCGATACGAGAACAAGAGAAAAACCATCAGAGGATAGAAACATAAGGTAAAAAGGAAGGTTTCCGGTTTACTTCCAGGGGGTTCTCTCTTTTTCCACGATACCGAAGGACATTCGGATATGTTAAACTGGGACCAATGACCTAATCCATAATAAATATCTCATAAATAATTATATTTATATATATAAAAAATGCACATTCACATAGAGTGAAAGCCGAAAAAGTACACTTTACAAAACAGAAATAGTTACAGTGGCAAGAAAAAGTATGTGAACCCTTTGGGATTACGTGGAGTTTTGCATGAATTGGTCATAAAATGTGCTCTGATCTTCATCTAAGTCACAACAATTTGAAAAACGCAGTCTGCTTAAAATAATACAACACAAACATTATATGTTTTCATGTGTTTATTGAACAGAACATGTAAACATTCACAGTGCAGGGTGGAAAAAGTATGTGAACCCTTAGCCTAATGACTTCTCCAAGAGCTAATTGGAGCCAGGAGTGAGCCAACCTTGAGTCCAATCAGTGTGATATTATTGGATGTGTTGCTGAAAGCTGTCCTGCCCTTTAAAAACATGCACCAGTTTCGGGTTTACAGGTTTCAAGAAGCACTGCCTGATATGAACCATGCCTCGCAGAAAAGAGCTCTCAGAAGACCTACGATCAAGAATTGTTGACTTGCATGAAGCTGGAAAGGGTTACAAAAGTATCTCCAAAAGCCTTGATGTTCATGTGTCCACGGTAAGACAGACTGTCTACAAATGGAGAAAGTTCAGCACTGTTGCTACTCTTCCTAGGCGTGGTCGTCCTGTAAAGATGAATGCAAGAGCACAGCGCAGATTGCTTAATGAGGTAAAGAAGAATCCTAGAGTGTCAGCTAAAGATTTACAGAAATCTCTGGCACATGCTAACATTTTTGTTGACACATCTACAATAAGGAAAACATTAAATAAGAATGGAGTACGTGGGAGGACACCACGGAGGAAGCCATTGCTGTCAAAAAAGAATATTGCAGCACGTTTGAAGTTTGCAAAAGAGCACCTGGATGTTGCACAGCACTACTGGCAAAATATTCTGTGGACAGATGGAACAAAAATTGAGTTGTTTGGAAAAAACACACACACACTATGTGTGGAGAAAAAAAGGCACAACACCAACATCAAAACTCATCCCCACTGTAAAACATGGCGGAGGGAGCATCATGGTTTGGGGCTGCTTTGCTACCTCAGGGCCTGGACGGATTGTTGTCATTGATGGAAAAATGAATTCCAGAGTTTATCAAGACATTTTGCAGGAAAACGTAAGACCATCTGTCCGCCAACTGAAGCTCCGTAGAGGATGGGTGATGCAACAGGACAATGACCCAAAGCATACAAGTAATTCAACAAAAGAATGGCTTCAACTAAACAAAATACGCCTTCTGGAGTGGCCCAGTCAGAGTCCTGACCTCAACCCGATTGAAATGCTATGGCATGACTTAAGAGAGCGATTCACACCAGACATCCCAAGAATATTGCTACACTGAAACAGTTTTGTGAAGAGGAGTGGTCCGATTCCCAAATTACTCCAGATCGTTGTGCAGGTCTGATCTGCAACTACAGGAAACGTTTGGTTGAGGTTATTGCTGCCAAAGGAGGGCCAACCAGTTATTAAGTCCAAAGGTTCACATACTTTTTCCACCCTGCACTGTGAATGTTTACATGTTATGTTCAATAAACACATGAAAACATATAATGTTTGTGTTGTTTTATTTTAAGCAGACTGTGTTTTTCAAATTGTTGTGACTTAGATAAAGATCAGAGCACATTTTATGACCAATTCATGCAAAACTCCACATAATCCCAAAGGGTTCACATACTTTTTCTTGCAACGGTATATATAATTTTATACTTTTCCTTCAGAAGTTGTGACATTAAGTGACATAAGATTTATTTGAACAGAACTTAATTTAGCTGATATAGCTGCAATATATATCTATGCGCTCCCCTCTAGACTGTTAGCTCCTTTGTGCAGGCCCTCTACACCTCTTGCTTCCATCCTATTTCTGTTTATCTGTATCTCCCTCCCTTTGGTTATTGCAAAGCGCTGCGGAAACTGTTGGCGCTATATTAATGATGATAGTTATTAATATATATAGCAATAAAGTGTGACGTAAACCAGGCAGCAATGGGATCACTTGACCATTCTATAACACAGATATCTATTTTATTATCAGTTCAAACACACACAGCCTCCTACTCCATCAACACGTTTCCATGCAGTGCCAAGAAAACCAAAATAAAAAATAAAATAATTAAATACTACCGTCTTAAGTGTGATCAGGTTAAAGAAAGGGGAACCCAAGGAAGGTTTCATGTTTATTGGCTCAAGATCGTTATGTACAGGTTCTCGCCTCCATTGACGCAAAGCATTATGGGAGGTGTACTTTTATCAGGCCGAGTGGGCTCAGCTGCCAAATGCCGCCTGAACTGCTAGTCCCAGAAGTCTTTGCATGCGGCTCCCGGATCATGGGGGTGAGGGCAGCAAGTGTCTTCTTGGGTATCTAGGCCCACCTTATGCCTTGGCAGGACCCTCCTCCTGGATCAGAGATCAGAAGATCCCCTGATGTGTTGATGAGTCGATGACAACAGGTAAGGAAGGGGTCTGGGACAGTGTCTGGAGGGAAGAGGCGATTTAGCACATTGATGAAAAGGGGGACTGCTGCTGGACCACCTACACTGCACACACAGACCAGAGGGAGACAATTGATGCAATGAAGGATGCATAGGCTGGTGGGTATGGGAGAGTTGTGCAAAATTACAGGTGACAGGGACAAATCTAGAATGTTGAAGGAACACACACATTTATATACATATATTTATATATCCTTCAGACTTACTACTGACATATACATATATATTTATATCTGTAGTAAGGATAGAGTAAGTGGAGTTTATGAATTTTAGACGGGGTACAAGGGTCTCCCATGCAGATTCAATGCCTGGATGAGATTGAATTTGAAGAGCGTTAGCTCTTTGGGCTAGGTTACAAGTGTGTACTTTTTAAAGAGGCACTTTACGCGCCATGTGATAATTAATAATAAAGATCAGTGCATGTTTAATCCCATAGTGGGATATAACAAACCGACCCAGTCCTGGGCACCGCCACGTCAAGTATTTCTTTTTTAATAAATAAAATTTGATTCCTGTCATGTGTTAAAATTTGTTCTG
>RXON01005055.1:0-27680 GCA_009667805.1 Leptobrachium leishanense
TTCCAAGGAGCGGCGCGCGCGAAGACTTTCCCGCAGCGCTAAAGGAAGGTAAGTGTATGAGCAGAGGGGGAGGGGGGCAAATCCATGTGCTGGGGGGCAGTATCCACGAGCTGGGGGCATTATCCACGAGCTGGGGGCATTATCCACGAGCTGGGGGGCATTATCCACGCTGGGGCCATATCCACGAGCTGGGGCAGATCCAGGAGCTGGGGGGCATTATCCATGAGCTGGGGGCAATATCCATGAGCTGGGGGGCAAATCCATGAGCTGGGGCAATATCATGAGCTGGGGGGCAAATCCATGAGCTTGGGGGCAAATCCATGAGCTGGGGGCAATATCCATGAGCTGGGCAATATCCATGAGCTGGGGCATATCCATGAGCTGGGGGCAAATCCATGAGCTGGGGCAATATCCATGAGCTGGGGGGCATATCCATGAGCTGGGGGCATATCCATGAGCTGGGGGCAAATCCATGAGCTGGGCAATATCCATGAGCTGGGGGGCAAATCCATGAGCTGGGGGCAATATCCATGAGCTGGGGCAATATCCATGAGCTGGGGGGCAATCCATGAACTGGGGCAGTATCCATGAGCTGGGGGGCAAATCCATGAGCTGGGGGCATATCCATGAGCTGGGGGCATATCCATGAGCTGGGGGCAATATCCATGAGCTGGGGGCAATATCCATGAGCTGGGGGCAAATCCATGAGCTGGGGCAATATCCATGAGCTGGGGGGAGCATATCTATGAGACCTGGGGGCTTTATATGAGGTCTGTTCTTATTGGAAAGCGTCACGTGACATAAAATAAAAGTATCGGTACTTGGTATCGGTGAGTACTTGAACAAAAGTGTCGGTACTCGTACTCGGTCTTAAAAAAGTGGTATCGATGCATCCCTAGTAAAAACCAAAAAATGACGTTTCATATGACAGTAAATGCTTTTCCTTTAATCTATCCATAAACAACTGCTTGGGGCGGCAGTCTGTATGAAAAGAGGAGACATTTTCGTACACGCAGAAAAAGTTTACTGATTTTTTGGCGGTGAAAAGCAGGAGAATGACTGGAGAATGGAAAATTCTAGACCAAATAGCCGATTTGGAAAGTGAGATAAATGGGAGAATTTTTCTGGTTTGGCTCTTTTGACCTAGAATTTTCTCTTCAGTTATTTTCCTGAGTTTCACCTTTCTCTGAATAACCCGGCAGGGTTATTCAGAGAGCGGTGAAGAGCAGGAGAATGACTGGAGAATGGAAAATTCTAGGTCAAAATAGCCAAACCAGAAAAATTCTCCCATTTAGGCTAGGGTCAGACTAGCGAATTTTTAACGTGCGTTTAGGCGCACTTAATCATGGCCGCACTAGCAGCAAATGACGGGCAATGACGGCCACATACAGTACGGTCGCACGTAAAGTCGAGGTCGGCTGCGCAACGCAAGAGGAAAATGAACGCATTTTTCGAGAACGCAGAACCGCTAGTACGAACGTACAGAGTGCGCTGCGTCCGCTAGCGGCGTGTGTGCGTGATTTGGAGACGTCAGACCCTGCTCATGTCCGGCCAACATAACGTCCAGACACCCAAGTTTCCTGGTTTGGATCCGTAAAAAATCACGCACAAAAATGCGCAATCGTATGACCGTTTTTCGCGCATTCCATGAAAAAATACGGCAATGCGTTCGGACGCACTTTCGGTCGCTGTGAAAAATGCGTTAGTCTGACCCTAGCCTTATCTCAATTCCCAAATCGGCTATTTGGTCCAGATTGTTCTCTTTTCCTGCCATTCTCCTGGTTTTCACCTTTCTCTGAACAACCCTGAGAGAGAGGTGAAAGCCAGGAGAACTGGCAAGAGAAGAGAACAATCTAGACCAAATAGCCAATTTGGAAAGTGAGATAAATGGAGAATTTTTCTGGTTTGGCTATTTTGACCTAGAATTTTCACTTCTCCAGTTATTCTCCTGCTTTTCACCGCTCTCTGAAATAAAACTGTGAATGTTTAACCCCGAGGTGAAAAATAACATTGCTTTAGATGTTATTTTGAATTTTTTTCAAACACCAGTTTAAATGCAGCATATTAGGATGTTTTAGGAGGAAATTAATTCTCAAATCTCAATCAGAAGCAGACACCACCCCACCCCCTCAGTATAGTGTACAATGTATCAAATTGATTACCAGACTAAAAACACCCGGTGTTATGCCCGTTTGTGAACAGAGGTCATTTAGGCTAGGGTCAGACGAAAGCATTTTTCCCCGCGAACGTGAAAAAGTGCGTCCGAACGCATTGACGTATTTTTTCACGGAATGCGCAAAAACAGTCAGACGACACGCATTTTCGGGCGTGATTTTGTACGGATCGTCAATAAAACTCTTTTTGCGTCTGGACGTTATGTAGGCTGGACATTAGCAGTGTCTGACATATCCTAATCACGCACACACGCCGCTATGCCGCAGCTGCGCACTCAGTACGTCAGTACTAGCGGTTCAGCGTTCTCAAAAAACTGCGTTCAAATTCCACTTGCGTTGCACGGCCGGACTTTTGTGCGGCCGTACATCGTATATTGGCCGTCATTGCCCGTCATCTGCTGCTAGTGCGTCCGTCATTATGTGCGCCAGAACGCACGTTAAAAGTGCGCTGGTCTGACCCCAGCCTTAGGCTAGGGACAGATGAGCGCATTTTCTGCGGCCACCGTCAAAATGTACGTCGATGCGTGCGCACGCATTTTTTCACGGAATACGCTTAAGTGGTCAGACGACCACAGTCGCACAGTCGCAGGTACTCACCAACGCAATTCTAGGGAAATCCGGCTGTTTGAACGTTATGTAGGCCGCACACTAGCAGCGTCTGACGTCTCCTAATCACGCACACACGCTGCCATGCGGCCGCAGCGCACTCTGTACGTCTGTAGCAGCGGTTTCACGTTCTGAGAGAAAAATGCGTTCATTTGCCGGTTGCGTGGTGTTGGCGCACTTTTGTACGCACGTACTGCGTATATTGGCCGTCATTGGCCGTTATGTGCTGCTACTGCCGCCGTGATTTAGTGCGCCTGCACGCGCGTTCCGACTGCCCCACTCTGACCCTAGCCTTAGAGTTGATAATCTTTCCACGTACACATTAGTTTTTAATTCAATATCTAATAAACCGTTGCTTATAATAGTCTGCAGCAAAGAGTCTCTTTATTTCTAGATTTTTTCGTATTTTTTTAAGCATTTTCTATACTTTTTTCAAAATTTCTTTTTTTTTTCGAACTCGAACCGGACACACCCAAAAAGTTCGACGTTCGCGAACTTTCGAACTGCCAAAGTTCGGGCCGAACTCCGAACCGTCCGAACCCGAACAGCTCATCCCTACTGTTGTTCTGAGATAGTTAAAAAAAATATATAATGTGAATTTACTCATTTTTAATTCTTCATGTACTTTTTCATTGTTTGCATAAATATTGCTGGGATGAAAGGTTGTAAACTCTAGATCAGTGGTCCCCAATCCCGGTCCTCAGGGCCCACTAACAGGCCAGATTTTGCAGATCACCTTGGGGAAATGCAGACTGAATCCTGCAATTACTGAGCAGCAATTCATATCACCTGTGCTGTGCTTCAGATATCTGGAAAACCTGACCTGTTAGTGGGCCCAGAGGACCAGGGTTGGGGACCACTGCTCTAGATGATGTCCCTTATCTGGCACAATGTCACAGGGGATCTGTATCAGCATACAGGCAGAAATGGCCTTTGTGTCAGTAAATGTGCTGCAGACAGATAATAAAATGGTGAGATCTCCTGCTAAGGCTGGGGTCAGACGAGCGCAGTGTTAACGTCCGTGTTGCCGCACATAAGTACGTCCGTGATAGCATACAATTGTGTTAAATGGAGCCCCACACACGAAGTACGTCCGCACAGAAGTGCGGGGGCTGACGGACGCTGCAAACGGACGCAGGTTAGGCAAGAACGTAATACTGCTAGAACGGACGTGCAGAGTCCGCAACGTCCGCATAGCTTTGTGTGTGAGTGATGGAACGTGGTCAGACAGACTGCATTTATACGTCCAGCATTTTTGACGGACAGAATGTTTTTTCATTGTAATTTATTTTCCCTGCTACATCAGTCAAAAAATACGTCAGTGAAAAAAACCGACTGTGTGGCCACTACCTTGTCGTCAGTCAGAAAGTACGTCCATACTGCACGGACGCACAGTCCGTACAAAATGCGCTCATCTGACCCTAGGCTTATGGGGGTTTGTAGTAATCATAATGAGAATTATTAGCAATGGAATATCTGTATGTGCCGCATAATGCCTGTGTATGGCAATTACAGCAACACCTTGTATCTGTATGTGCTGCATAATGCCTGTGTATGGCAATTACAGCAACACCTTGTATCTGTATGTAGTGCATAATGTCTGTGTATGGCAATTACAGCAGCACCTTGTATCTGTATGTGCTGCATAATGCCTGTGTATGGCAATTACAGTAACACCTTGTATCTGTATGTGCTGCATAATGCCTGTGTATGGCAATTACAGTAACACCTTGTATCTGTATGTGCTGCATAATGCCTGTGTATGGCAATTACAGCAACACCTTGTATCTGTATGTGCTGCATAGTGCCTGTGTATGGCAATTACAGCAACACCTTGTATCTGTATGTGCTGCATAATGCCTGTGTATGGCAATTACAGCAACACCTTGTATGTGTATGTGCCGCATAATGCCTGTGTATGGCAATTACAGCAACACCTTGTATCTGTATGTGCTGCATAATGCCTTTGTATGGAAATTACAGCAACACCTTGTATGTGTATGTGCCGCATAATGCCTGTGTATGGCAATTACAGCAACACCTTGTATCTGTATGTGCTGCATAATGCCTTTGTATGGAAATTACAGCAACACCTTGTATCTGTATGTGCCGCATAATGCCTATGTATGGCAATTACACCAACACCTTGTATCTGTATGTGCCGCATAATGCCTATGTATGGCAATTACACCAACACCTTGTATCTGTATGTGCCGCATAATGCCTGCGTATGGCAACTACAGCAACACATTGTATCTGTATGTGCCGCATAATGCCTGCGTATGGCAATAACAGCAACACCTTGTATCTGTATGTGCCGCATAATGCCTGTGTATGGCAATTAGGGATGCACCGATACCACTTTTTTAAGACCGAGTACGAGTACCGATTTTTTTAAAAGTACTCACCGATACCGAGTACCGATACTTTTTTTAATGTTATGTGACGCTTTCCAATAGGAACAGACCTCATATAAAAATTTATATGAGATTTGCCCCCAGCTCACATGGATTTGCCCCCAGGTCTCATGGATTTGCCCCCAGGTCTCATCGATTTGCCCCCAGCACTCATGGATTTGCCCCCAGCACTCATGGATTTGCCCCCAGCTCTGATGGATATGCCCCAGCTTTGATGGATTTGCCCCAGCTCTGATGGATTTGCCCCCAGTACTCATGGATTTGCCCCCAGCTCTGATGGATTTGCCCCCAGCTCTGATTGATATGCCCCAGCTCTGATGGATATGTCCCCCAGGTCTCATGGATTTGCCCCCAGGTCTCATGGATTTGCCCCCAGGTCTCATGGATTTACCCCCAGGTCTCATGGATTTGCCCCCAGCTCACATGGATTTGCCCCCAGCTCACATGGATTTGCCCCCAGCTCACATGGATATGCCCCAGCTCTGATGGATTTGCCCCAGCTCTGATGGATTTGTCCCAGCACTCATGGATTTGGCCCCAGCTCTGATGGATATGCCCCAGCTCTGATGGATATGTCCCCCAGGTCTCATGGATTTACCCCCAGGTCTCATGGATTTACCCCCAGGTCTCATGGATTTGCCCCCAGGTCTCATGGATTTGCCCCCAGGTCTCATGGATTTACCCCCAGGTCTCATGGATTTGCCCCCAGGTCTCATGGATTTACCCCCAGGTCTCATGGATTTGCCTCCAGGTCTCATGGATTTGCCCCCAGCTCGAACGCTGGGGAAGCTGGCCGTGTGCATGTAAAGCACGCGGCCAGCGTTCCCCTCCGGCGCACCGCGATACTCACCCATCCTGAAGGTCCGGTCGCTGGGCAGTGATGCGATCACGTGGCCGCCGGGCTCATCTGTGATGCTGCCTCCAGCCGAGAGGCAGCGTCACAGGAGCGCCCAGTGGCCGCGGGAACGCATCACTGCCCAGCGACCGGACCTTCAGGATGGGTGAGTATCGCGGCGCGCCGGAGGGGAACGCTGGCCGCGTGCTTTTCATGCACGCGGCCAGCTTCCCCAGCCCCGTGGATACCGGCAAGCCGGCCCAGCGCCGGCTTCCGGTAACGGCGGGATGTATCGTGCCGTTTGCACGAGTAACAAGTACTCGTATAAACGGCAATATCGGCCCTGATACCGATACTAGTATCGGTATCAGTGCATCCCTAATGGCAATTACAGCAACACCTTGTATCTGTATGTGCCGCATAATGTCTGTGTATGGCAATTACAGCAACACCTTGTATCTGTATGTGCCGCATAATGTCTGTGTATGGCAATTACAGCAACACCTTGTATCTGTATGTGCTGCATAATGCCTGTGTATGGCAATTACAGCAACACCTTGTATCTGTATGTGCCGCATAATGCCTGTTATGGCAATTACAGCAACACCTTGTATCTGTATGTGCTGCATAATGCTTGTGTATGGCAATTACAGCATCACCTTGTATCTGTATGTGCCGCATAATGCCTGTGTATGGCAATTACAGCAACACCTTGTATCTGTATGTGCCGCATAATGTCTGTGTATGGCAATTACAGCAACACCTTGTATCTGTATGTGCTGCATAATGCCTGTGTATGGCAATTACAGCAACACCTTGTATCTGTATGTGCCGCATAATGCCTGTGTATGGCAATTACAGCAACACCTTGTATCTGTATGTGCTGCATAATGCTTGTGTATGGCAATTACAGCATCACCTTGTATCTGTATGTGCCGCATAATGCCTGTGTATGGCAATTACAGCAACACCTTGTATCTGTATGTGCTACATAATGCTTGTGTATGGCAATTACAGAAACACCTTGTATCTGTATGTGCTGCATAATGCCTGTGTATGGCAATTACAGCAACACCTTGTATCTGTATGTGCTGCATAATGCCTGTGTATGGCAATTACAGCAACACCTTGTATCTGTACTGTACAGGGATTAACCCCCTGAATCTTATCCCTGTACAGCAGCTAGTGACCCCACAGCTCCCCCTGTATTCTGCAGAATCCCTGGCTGCTGGAATGCAGCAGTAACATTTGTTGAGCTTTTTGTTACAGTGAGGGTGAGAGCTGCTCCTTGCAGCTTCTTTGCGGTAAATTTGGGTGAAAAATGAGAGATATTTATTTCACAGTGAAATTTGTTTCTCCACAGGGGCCGCACTAATCCTGGATTAAGAAGATATAAAATTGTGTTTGATGCCAATGACTGCACTTCAACGTATTACAATGCGAAATGGAGTTAACCCTTTCACTCCCAAAATCTAGTTACGTTATATAAGAGGGATCTTTACGGTCACTAGTTTCGTGGCTTATCGGGATGTTCTGTGAATCTTTTTTCCCCGGGTCAGGTTTATTGCATAATATTTACTTTTTAAATGATTTCACGTATTATTCACTTTTAATTCCTCTGAATAAATAAATAGGTTTTTCGTTGAAGAGCCAGGGTTTGCGGAATCTGTCGCTCCTCTCATGTGCGGGCTGCGCCGTGCCTCCAGCCGAGATCTGAGGACCCTGACAGTCAGCTGAACATTACCAGCCTGTTCTGGCTGTTACTTCAAGGGTAATTAAGCAGCTCATTATTTGTTTTCATTTTAATTGCATTCCTAATGTGGCTAATAGTCTGGCATCAATATTCCGCAGCTAAAAATACAGCCTGTGTATCCGGGAAGAAGAGCCTGCAGGTGTGAGGTGGGCTGCGGGCACGCTCTGTGCACGCTACTCCCATTGCTCTCAGGCAGCCAGAGAGGGACCTCCGGATTGGGTGGTCACACTCTTCCAGCCCAGTGACGGGTTAAAATGCAGTCCCGTGGTATGGAAGTAGGGCTGGTGGATACTTACCTCCTGCAACACCATCAGGGTTATTCAGAGAGAGGTGAAACTCAGGAGAATGACTGGAGAAGTGAAAATTCTAGGTCAAAATAGCCAAACCAGAAAATTTCTCCCATTTATCTCACTTTCCAAATCGGCTATTTTGACCTAGAATTTTCACTTCTCCAGTCATTCTCCTGGTTTTCACCTCTCTCTGAGTAACCCTGTAGGTCCCTTCGATGTAGCGGGAAGGGAACGGAAAGAGACATATTTGGGTGAGAGAGATGGGTACCATGGGGTGGGTACACTACCATGTGGTGAAAGGTATAGGCCAGAGGCAAATTGACGGTGAGTCACCAGATCGGCCATGTTTTCCTGGACACATATTACTGTTTCATGCAGGGGGAGCACAGGGAAAAGTGCTGCCCTGCAACATGTATAATTCATATGCTGCCGGAAGGGAATCAAGGCCGGTCACATGGGATTCCTCACCTGCAGCGTATGGATTATACATGCTGCGTGTGGTATTTTTCATACACTGCCCATCAACATGAATAAATTATATCTGTCCAGTAAAACATGGTTGATCTGTAGAGTTGCCAGGTCAGCCATGTTTTTCTGGACACATATAGCTATTTCATTCAGAGGATGAGTGCCTGGAAACGTGCTGCCCTGCAACATGTATAATTCATATGATGCAGGTAGGAGAACACGGCAGCTCACCTAGGAATCATTTGAGTTCTTACCTGCAGCGTATGGATTATACATGCTGCAGGGTGGTATTTTTAATGCACTGCCCGTCAACATGAGTAAATGATATGTGTCCAGGAAAACATGGCCGACCTGGGAACCCTACTGATATGTCAACAATGGGGTTAGAGGTATGAGAGGTACCATGGGATGAACGTTATTGAAAAGGCACAATGGGGTTGAGAGGCACAGGGGTACCATGGACTGAGAGGTATGGGGCAGAGGTAGAATTAGGTGGAGGCACAATGATGTAGAGGTATGGGGAGGTGGCACAATTGAATAGACATATAAGGCAGTGGAACATTGAAGGTGACGGGACAGGACAATGGTACCAAGGGATGAGAGGTATGGGGTCAGAGACACATTGGGGCGGATAAATGGAATTGTGGCAAGTGGGTAGAGATATGTAGCAGAGACATAAAGAAATATGGGTGGTGGAGGCACAATAGGGATAAGAGAAAGGCAACATGGGGTGAAAGGTATGTGGCAGAGGTACAATGAGGTAGAGGTATGGAGTCATGGCACAATGAAGTAGAGGTGTGAGGCAGTGGCACAATGGGGATAAAAGGGACAGGACAATGGTACCATGGGGTGAGAAGTATGGGGCAGCGGCACAATAGGATAGACGAATGGTGGTACAATAGGGTAGAGGTATGGAGCAGAGGCACAAAGAAGTATGGGGCAGTTGCACAATGGGGTAGAGGTAAGAGGTGGAGGCACGATGGGGGTGAGAGACAGGACAATGGTACCATGGGGTGAGAAGTATGAGGCAGTGGGGCAGAGGCACAATGAGTAGGGGAAGGGGAGGTGGTACAATGGTGTAGACAGATGGGATGGTGGAAAATCAGTGAGATTTGTAGCAGAGGCACAACAATATATGGGGAGGTGGTTGTACAATGGGGCGAGGGGGGCAGTGCAGGTTTTAGGCCAAAAAAATAGATGGTCTGAATGAGAAATTCATTTTTGATGGTTTAAATTTTCCACCAATCAGCTGCTCAGTGCACCCCTCCCGCATCTAAACTCGTCTTTTTTGTCAGTCAGGTGACATGTTTGACCTCATTAAACCAAACGGCGATTCTGGAACTTTTATGACTTTTCTGAGCGTTCGGGACGATTACATCGCAGCCCAGTGGATTAGTCGCCGCCGCAGCCGTCCAAAAAGTGCAGCAGCAGATGGATAATATCCTGCCGGCGAGCGACGTGTGAATCAATAGACGTGAATAAAGGTGTTATTAGGAGCCGCATTGTATCGCCTGGCCGTGGTTTAGGGATAATGATAATGGGATTGTAGCGCAGGGAACATTGGAGCGATAATATTAAGTGCAGGCATTACGGCCAGGACGGCGGCCCCGGAAAGCCAGAGGCAGTTAAACGCCTTATCTCTATAACGAATTAGCCGTAAACTCAGATCTCCCGCTTTATCTTTATACCCCATTACAATAACACGCTGTTACTCGGTATATGATGACTGGCGGCGGAAATAAACATGTGGCATTTTATACCGTCTGTAAATATTCCTCTAACAATGTTCCTAGTTACGGATCGTCAATTTAAGAGCGCACCGTAACAACAACTATGTATGTAGTCATACGCTCATCTGATCAGAGCCCTCTGCACCTTCATTTTTCTATTAAAAAAAAAATTATATATACACACACACACACTGTATACACACACACACAATCGAGGAATGGGGCTGCAGCACATAGGGCTCGGGAAATGGGGCAGCAACATATGGGACGGCGACAGACAGGGCTTGAGGAATGAGGCTGCGACAGACAGGGCTTGAGAAATGGGATGGCGACACACGGGGCTAGAGGAATGGGGCTGCGGCACATGGGTTTAGAGGAATGGAGTCGCAGTACACGGGGCTAAAGGAATGGGGCAGTGGCACACGGGGCTAGAAGAATGAGGCTGTGGCACATGGGGTTAGAGGAGTTGGGCAGCGGCACACAGGGCTACAAAGGTGGGGCTGCGGCACATTGGGCTAGAGGAGTGGGGCAGTGGCACACGGGGCTTGAGGAATGGAGTGGTGGCACACGGAGCTAGAGGAAATGGGGCAGCGGTACACAGCTAGAGGAATGGGGCAGCGGCACACAAAGCTAGAGGAATGGGGCGGTGGCACACAGGGCTAGAGGAGTGGGGTTGCGGCACATAGGGCTAGAGGAGTGGGGCTGCGGCACACAGGGCTAGAGGAGTGGGGCTGCGGCACACGGGGCTAGAGGAGGGGGGCTGCGGCACATGGGGCTAGAGGAGTGGGGCTGTGGCACATGGGGCTAGGAGCGGGGCTGCGGCACACAGGGCTAGAGGAGGGGGGCTGCGGCACACAGGGCTAGAGGAGTGGGGCTGTGGCACACAGGGCTAGAGGAGGGGGGCTGCGGCACACGGGGCTAGAGGAGGGGGGCTGCGGCACATGGGGCTAGAGGACTGGGGCAGTGACACAGGAGGCTAGAGGAGTGGGGCTGCGGCACACGGGGCTCGAGGAATGGAGCGGCGACACACGGGACTAGAGGAAGGGGGCAGTGGCACGCGGGGCTAGAGGAGTGGGGCAGCGGCACACACGGCTAGAGGAATGGAGCGGCGGCAAACGGGGCTTGAGGAATGGGCATGTGGAACACGGGACTTGAGGAATGAGGCAGTGGCATACGGGGCTAGAAGAATGAGGCTGTGGTACATTGAGTTAGAGAAATCTGGCTCTGGCACAATAGGGTAGAGGTATGGGGTGTATGTGGCCAATGGGGGTGAGAAGGACAGCCCCAAGCTACCATGATGTGAAAGGTAGGGGCAAAGGAATAATGGGGTAGATGTCTCTCCTCTTGTAGGTTCTCCACATTGACTCCAACTGGCTACGTGGTTCATCTAGCGCTGAATGAACGTCAGCTGCGCATGACACGTTTCACCCCTCCCAGGGGCTTCTTCAAGGCATTTTCCTTGTGCCTTTTTTATTACCCCCACCTAGAGACAGGGATTCGGTCACACTAGAAAGGTCTTGTCTTGGTACATGATCCACCAGTATGTCAAGATCAGCAGGTCCTACTCTGCCCTCAACACGTTTATCTTGACCAGGTTCATTTTTGGTTAAGCCCCTCACCCCACCTCCCCTAGACTCTGGGGCAAAGAACAAAGTCTACATGGTGTATAACACAGCAGTAGAACCAGCACTGCAAGTGTATTCCACAATTTCAAAGTAGGGTAAGACCCAACAATATTGGGGTACTCTGACAGAGAGCAGCTGTGACGCTCTACCTCCATGTGGTGTGACCATATCTCCAGTTTTTCCATAAATTGAGGCAATTTCGGCAGTTTCACGCCCAATCAATGCACGTTCTGGATTATTCTTAATAAATCCTAATTTTTTAAAATATTTTTTGCAGCCTGGTCATTATGTCACCCCCAATCTATTCAAGCTTATATCCCCCCCCAGAATCCTTGGCGTGTAATATTGTGTACGAGCCGGCTGAATAAGACATCTATCCGGTCGGCCCGCAGCTTTATCTGTGTATTCAGCTGTTGTCACGCAGTTATGTACGTCTCATCACTGAGCGGAATAAATTACATGTGTCATGTTTTAAATTAATAATAAATCGTATGTTTTCGTAGATATAAACCCTCCAATCCACCTACTGGAAAGCTTTATATTTTATCTTTAATTCTTGCCATTAAAATAATTTGTTTCTGCTCTTCCTAGAAATAATACCTATACACGGCTCGGGAAGCATTCCTAGTAATAATATATAAGAATGCTCTCTAGTTACACTGCGCGCATGTATAACTAACAATCAGGGGTCAAGATCTAACAGAAATAAGCGTGGGAACTCAACAAAATACATTCCCCCAACTAATCATTGTCACATGTAACCCCCCACCCAGCGATCAAATTCTAAATTAATTGCGCTGTATACATACACTGGGTTATAGGGAATTAAAATAATAATAAATACTGTATTTTAGACACATACGAAATGACTGAACATAAATCAGAGCAGCAGACAGTTTGGGCAGAAAGGGAACTGTTAAATTTGAGTCTTAATCAAATTAAAACAGATTCCCTAATATAATTACCATATATGAAATTTCAATAGATCGTTTTCTTCCCATATATCAAAGATGAAGTAAGGTGCTGTGCGTCTCTGATCAGAGGAGATGATAGAAACAACCACACCGAGATATGGAAGATCAACATCTGACTAGCTCGTGGTCTGTCAGACCCGTTTATTATTTCAACATCCAATAGAAATGTTTGTTATAGAAAAGAGCTTCATGTCCACTCCTAACATAAATAGGAATGTGATATAACAGCCAATCAGAGCAGATACATTTCTACATCATGTAACAAAGATTTCGCGGGCATTTCTAAGTTAACACAGGATATCTATTTCAATCACCCCGCTGACCAGCCTCGAGAGGAAACGAAAATGAACAAACACCGTACTGGAACAAGAAGGAGGGGGGGGGGGAATTTCACGCTAATGCATATTGAAATATGGCACGTATTTCAATTATAGGACATTTATAATCCTACAGAAAATTTAAATCTAACAGGAACTGCGTTCCCTCTGCAAAGAAAGTGAAGGAACTGCGTTCCGTCTGCAAAGAAAGCGAAGGAACTGCCTTCCCTCTGCAAAGATAGTGAAGGAACTGCCTTCCCTCTGCAAAGATAGTGAAGGAACTGCCTTCCCTCTGCAAAGATAGTGAAGGAACTGCGTTCCCTTTTCAAAGATAGTGAAGGAACTGCGTTCCCTCTGCAAAGATAGTGAAGGAACTGCGTTCCCTTTTCAAAGATAGTGAAGGAACTGCGTTCCCTCTGCAAAGATAGTGAAGAACTGCGTTCCCTCTTCAAAGATAGTGAAGGAACTGCATTCCTCTGCAAAGATAGTGAAGGAACTGTGTTCCCTCTGCAAAGATAGTGAAGGAACTGTGTTCCCTCTTCAAAGATAGTGAAGGAACTGCCTTCCCTCTGCAAAGATAGTGAAGGAACTGCGTTCCCTCTGCAAAGATAGTGAAGGAACTGCCTTCCCTCTGCAAAGATAGTGAAGGAACTGCGTTCCCTCTTCAAAGATAGTGAAGGAACTGCCTTCCCTCTTCAAAGATAGTGAAGGAACTGCGTTCCCTCTGCAAAGATAGTGAAGGAACTGCCTTCCCTCTGCAAAGATAGTGAAGGAACTGCGTTCCTCTTCAAAGATAGTGAAGGAACTGCCTTCCCTCTTCAAAGATAGTGAAGGAACTGCGTTCCCTCTTCAAAGATAGTGAAGAACTGCGTTCCCTCTGCAAAGATAGTGAAGGAACTGCCTTCCCTCTGCAAAGATAGTGAAGGAACTGCGTTCCCTCTTCAAAGATAGTGAAGGAACTGCGTTCCCTCTGCAAAGATAGTGAAGGAACTGCCTTCCCTCTGCAAAGATAGTGAAGGAACTGCCTTCCCTCTGCAAAGATAGTGAATGAACTGTGTTCCCTCTGCAAAGATAGTGAAGGAACTGTGTTCCCTCTTCAAAGATAGTGAAGGAACTGCATTCCCTCTTCAAAGATAGTGAAGTAACTGTGTTCCCTCTTCAAAGATAGTGAAGTAACTGTGTTCCCTCTTCAAAGATAGTGAAGTAACTGCCTTCCCTCTGCAAAGATAGTGAAGTAACTGTATTCCTATGCGCTCACGTTTGACATGACCCCCTGGTAAACATCCAAATACATACCTTGGACAGGATTAATTGTTCGTTTTCCACATTTTAAAATCAAGTCTATTTTTATTCACGTATCTCCATAGAAGTAACACTAATTATATATATGTCACTATTCCGTTTTTCGAACATTAAATTTCATCTAATGTTTTTCACATAGTAAAGCAAATTAAAAAATAAAATGAAGATGCCATCTCACTAGTTTTTTGTTTTTTTTACTACCTTCTTTCAGGTGCGGTCCAACCACAGATACAGAAGACACTCATTATGGTAGATCATGGTATATTAAAGTTTTTCGAGTTTGATTTATATAAAGAGACAAAACTTTGATCCTATTTTATGTGAATTTCTCTGCACCTGGGCATAGGGATTAAGGATCAGAATATTTATGCGGTGGCTGTCCTACAGTGTGTGTGTGTGTGTGTGTGTGTGTGTGTGTGTGTGTGTGTGTGTGTGTGTGTGTGTGTGTGTGTGGTGTGTGTGTGTGTGTGTGGTGTGTGTGTGTGTGTTGTGTGTGTGTGTGTGTGTGTTATATATATGTAAAACAAACCACGGGGAGGGGGGGGTGCATCTTAGACTTTAAATACAAAACACCAAAAAAGAGCACTCCATATCAATGACCACCTTCATCCACCATTTTCTGCAACAAAAAAACACATTTCAAAAAACCTGAGGTAAAATGATGGGGATTCAGTTCACAAAGTATGATCATAGTTTGCGTAAGCCTGTCACAGTCGCCAATGTACCCCATCGTTGACATGTCCTATCTAACTTGACTGTATCTGCATTTACAGGTTTAACTCACCCTGGAGCTCCCCAGCAGGCACTGGGCTGCATAGGCTGTCACGGTGGGGACACACCCGTGAACAGGGAGGGGTGCATACCCAAGACAGCTGTCAGCTCTCCATATGTATAAAACAAACCACAGGGGGGGGTGTCCCACCGTGACAGCCTATGAAGGCCAGTGCCTGCTGGGGAGCTCCAGGGTGAGTTAAACCTGTAAATGCAGATACAGTCAAGTTAGATAGGACATGTCAACGATGGGGTACATTGGCGACTGTGACAGGCTTACGCAAATTATGATCATACTTTGTGAACTGAATCCCCATCATTTTACCTCAGGTTTTTTGAATTTTTGAAATGTGTTTTTTTGTTGCAGAAAATGGTGGATGAAGGTGGTCATTGATAAGGAGTGCTCTTTTTTGGTGTTTTGTGTATATATATATATACAGGCCTCAAAATTTCCACTCGCCTGCTCGCCTTTGGCGAGTGGAAATCACATGAGGGCGAGTAGGAATGCAGAGGCAGGGCAGGATAAGGCTAGGGTCAGACTGGGGCAGTGCGAACGCGCTTGCAGGCGCACTAAATCACGGCCGTAGTAGCAGCACATGACGGCCAATATACGCAGTACGGGCGTACAAAAGTGCGTCCACGCCGCGCAACCGGCAAATGAACGCATTTTTCGTACAACGTGATACCGCTAGCACAGACGTACAGAGTGCGCTGCGGCCGCATAGCAGCGTGTGTGCGTGATTAGGAGACGTCAGACGCTGCTATTGTGCGGCCTACATCACGTCCAAACAGCCAAAGTTTCCAGGTTTTGTTGGAGCGTACCTGCGACTGTCGAAAATGTCTGCTGGACCAGAGATCGACGTGGAGAGGCTGATCAGCGCTGTGGGGGAGCATCCTGAGATATGGGACACGGCCTGCGACAGGTACAAAGACAAGGGAAAGAAGGCCAGCGCATGGGTCGTGGTGTCCCGTGTCGTGTACCCTGATTATGATACGTGGTCCGAGAAAGAGCAGCATATCCAGAGTGAGTATTTGATTATTTTATTCATAATCCCATACATGTAAGTCACAATAATAATAATAAAAAAACAAATATGTAATCATTGAGGTGAAATCTCAAATGCTCCCCAGCTGCCAGGGCACCTGACCTGCATCACTCGTAAAATAATTAGACAGAGCATCGCGAAACCTGTTGCTGTATCTATTCACAGCTATGATGTCATCGTTCACATCATCTTCAAGACCGACAACTGTGAGGGTATCATCAAAATTAAAACCATCCCTGGCACGCACATAATTATGTAGGATGCAACAGCATTTGACTATATCCACACAGAATTCAACATGTACATCAAGCGGTCTATGTAAAATCCTCCACTTGTTGGTCAGTATGCCAAAGCTACACTCCACATACCGTCTCGCCCGCGACAGCCTATAATTAAAAACCCGCTTCTTCACATTCAGGTGTGTCCCTGAGTAGGGCCTTAGGAGGTGTGTGGATAGTCCGAATGCTTCATCACCCACGAAGGCATAGGGGACTGCCACGTCACTGCCGTGCAATGGTGCGGGTCTGGGGATGTTCAGGTCCCACTCTCAATTTCATTCCACAGTGTGGAGTTCCTGAACAGTGTGGAGTCAGAGTCCTTGCCGTATGAACCGACATCCACATAGACAAAACTATAGTTGGCATCTGCCACCGCCAGTAGGCCAATGGAAAAGTAATGTTTATAATTCTGATACAGTGAGCCACTGTGCGGTGGCTTCACTATGCGGACATGTTTGCCATCCACGGCTCCCAGGCAGTTTGGAAAGTTGGCTCTCTCCCAGAATCCTGCTGCAATTTCTAGACATGCCTTGTGTGTCGGTTTTGGCAAACATTGGTCCTTCATGGTTTCCCATATGGTTTGGCACACCTTGCGGACGATCTCACCAGCTGTTGATCTGCCAATGCGGAAGTTGTAATGCAGATCCTTCAAACTGCATCCACTAGCGAGATACCTAGAAGACAAAACAAAACTGTTTGAATATGATCACATACCATGAACACAAGCTAATGTCACACTCATCATGTTTTGCAGCACAAGAGGCGATGAACAAATGGCGCACAGTACGTGACAATTATACGCGGGTGCAGAAGAAGCAAGCCATGGCTGCGCGCTCTGGAGCTGGTTCCAAAAAGGTCCGTGGATACATCTATACAGAGCAAATGTCGTTCCTCCGAAGGACCCAGGAGCCGCGCAGTAGCGTCAGCAGCATCGACCAGCCATCCACCTCCAGCTCACAGGTCCAACACATGGTGCCAGGAGGTTCTGCCAGCTGCCAGGAGGAGGTGAACCGGGTGGTGCAGAGTCGCAACTGGAGGAGGATGTGGAGACAGGACAGGTGGCAGGTACCGCAACAACGGTCAGCACCAGACCTGCACAGAAGAGAAGGGACCAGCTACAGACCTGGAGCAGGCCATGGTTACCTTCATGGAGGCTCAAACCAACCATCCACACCAACGCTGCATGCTTGCGGACTCCATGGACATGTCATTCTTCAATTCCTGTATGATCCTCCTCAACAAGATGAGCGAGGCTGAGAAGGTGGAGTACCGGCGCAGATCTCTGGCAATATTGGACGACATCCTTTCCCGTCCCCATCACGCAGCCGGTTACAATGCTGTGCCACAATCCACCAATGCCAGTGGATCTTCCCTCCCAGTGAGGTGCTGTCCACCCACCCAGCCATGCCCCCTGTAGCCAGGCCACACACAGAGTCGGAGTCCTGCTCTAGCCACACCACCGGCCCTCATGACCCAGATGCTCGGCGGTATCATGATCTGTGATACATGTCATGGATATGTTTTAGTTTGTTTGTCATGTGTTATTTGGTTTGATGTTTAATATATCATGACCTTCAGTTAACAAGTTATAATATATGTCGAGAATATATTACTGTTATTTTATTTCATGTTTCATATTATATTATTATTTTGGTCTACATTGTTGTCGGAGTCATTTATGATTATGTACGTGTGATATGATGCTGTGTGTGTGTGTGTATGCATGTGACAGTGGGCATGTGACTACAGACATGATGCACTCATGTCAGGTGACTGGCAGCGATGTCATGTATGCAGGTGTTTGACAGTACGTACCGCAAAGTGATGACCAGCATCTCCTCCGGTGGTATGGCGGCCCTCAGTTGGTGTCCCTCTTGGTCAGTGGCTCGCGTACCCGCGACAACAGTTCATCAAAGGAGGGGATGGACATCCGCATGTAGTTGAAAAACTTCACGGGGTCCCTCTCTCGCAGTGGCCTGTACAGCGTCACAAAGTGTCCATGCGTGGGTCTGGCAGCGTTAATTTGATGAACCCAGGTTCGCCGCTTTCTCTTCCTCTTAAGGTACAGGTACCCCATCGCACCAAACACAAAGACGTGTGCAGGATCCATCTTTGAAAACGCCACCATACCCAAAATGGCTTTTCATAACCCTACCCTTATTTTTTCATTTCTCAATTAATTAGATTCATCAGATTTTCCTTTTTTTTTACAGCTCCGTCATGAAATACGTCCAGAATTGCGCATCGTCTGACCGCTTTCGTGTATTCCGTGAAAAAATGCGTTCGCACCAACGTACGTTTTGACGCTGGACGTCAGAAATGCGTTCGTCTGACCCTGGCCTTAGGGGTTAGGTGTGGCAACTAGTGGCGAGTAACTCTTAAGGCCTGGCTAGTAGATTGGGACTTTAAATTTTGAGCCCTGTGTGTATATATACATATATATATATATATTATATACATACTCTAAAATAAATACATATATGTATTTATTGTAGTTTTGGAGTTTGTTTATATGTAGTTATTGCATTTTATATATATATATATATATTGTAGTTTTGGAGGATGAGTGTATATATGTATATATGTGTGTATGTATTTTTTGGGCTTTGATTATATATATATTTATTGCAGTTTTGGAGTACGGTAAATAGGTTTATGCATTAATTCTGTTTTTCTATGTAGGTACTTATTGTTAATTTATGTATAAATATACAGAAACAGCGTATGGTATGTATGTATTTATTTTTATTTATGTTTTTGTTGTTGTTTTTCGGTTCAT
The DNA here is from genome assembly GCA_009667805.1 of Leptobrachium leishanense. Classification (NCBI taxonomy): domain Eukaryota; kingdom Metazoa; phylum Chordata; class Amphibia; order Anura; family Megophryidae; genus Leptobrachium; species Leptobrachium leishanense. The sequence continues at coordinate 19,366 of RXON01005055.1, forward strand.
ATGGATTACCCTTATTAATAATAAACACCATTCTCACTTTTTGCTCCGCGCTGCCGCTCATTGTTTCACTTGTGCGTTATGTTTTCTTTGCTGCCGTCTCGCCTCTCAGAGGAATCAACGTCAGCGGAAAAAAATTGACAGCGAGCAGAAAGACAAAATTAGGGCGATTGTAGAAAAAGAAAAAAAAATCAATCTTAAACGGATATTCCAGTAATGGTCAATTGTCCCTTAACTATATATATATATTCTAACACACTAACTGCTACTGCGTCACGATTTCTCTTGTAATTATTTGGCCAGACTATTCATAGATAACAGAGCAGCTTCTCTGCCTCTCTCCCTCTGTAACCTGATCCCCCTCCTTCCCCAGATTTCCTCACTAGCTGAATAAAAGGCAAAATCTCTCTCCCCCTGCTGTGAGCATAGAAAGATAAGGAGCAGTGTGCAGAGGGAGTCTGCAGTGTGCTGGAGGCGGCTGTGTAGGCAGAAACTGAAAGTAAGTCATTTCAGTTGCTAAAATGCTGCTTTTACCAGACTGTATTTGTAAAGGCAAGCTTTAACATTGATTAAAATGTCCCTGTAAGTTCTCTTCAGAATGGGGTTTAACCCCTTCACTACCAAGTGATTTTCCAAAAACAACAAACAGGTTTTTTTGGAAAATAATTTTTGAATGAATTATTCACATACAGTGAATACCAGTGAGTTACCAGGAAAGGCTTAATGATCTTAACATGTACAGCTTGGAAAAAAGACGAGACAGAGGAGATATGATAGAAACATTTAAATACGTAAAGGGAATCCACAAGGTAGAGGAAAGGAGTATATTTAAAAGGAAACAAAGTAGCAAAACAAGAGGACATAGTCTTAGATTAGAGGGGCAAAGGTTTAAAAGTAACATCAGGAAGCATTATTTTACTGAGAGGGTGGTGGATACATGGAACAGTCTTCCAGTTGAAGTGGTAGAGGCCAAAACAGTAATTGAATTTAAGCAAGCATGGGATAGGCATAAGGCTATCCTAAACAAAAGATAAATCCAGGTAAAGTATCCATGTAATTGGGCAGACTAGATGGGCCGAAATGTTCTTATCTGCCGACCATTTTTCTATGTTTCTACAGTAAGAAATATTTGAGAATATTCCCAGTGTATTCCTTGCTGTAATATCCTCCTTGGCCATCTGCTGGCCAAAAGGAGTTACTGCAGCTCAGGTCTCTTTGCAGGACCAGCTGGGGAGATGACAGTCAGACACATTCCCAGCTGGTGTAAAAAAGCGTCGGCGCCTCAGGCATCATGCCCACGGTGGTAAACCTTTAGGGGCGTGTTCTGGAGCCCAAATGCAAAGGAAATCCGTGTGCAACAAGTGAATTTAATTTGCAATGATACAGCGCAGCACCAGATCGTGTTTACGTAATCTCGGGGTGCTGTGTCTGCTACTAAGTGTATACAGGATCATGGTAGTGAAGGGGTTAAGCCAAATGTATAGGCACTGAGGTTCAGCAGTTGCTTTTGGAATAAACCTCCCATCACTCGCTAGCGGTTGGAGAATCTGAGGCTGTCGCTGTTGCGCACAGGCCTTAAAGCCTCGCTGTACGCGTATGTGGACTCGCCGGTACCGGTAAAAGTGTCAGATTAACCCGGGAAGGTTACACCTGAGCTCGGCTGCACCTCCATTCGGATCCTGAATTAATATCCCGCAGCAGAAGCTCTCGCCGCCGAGGCCGCGCATGTATAATTACCGAGAATTGTCAGGATTAATAAAGCCGGAGCCTGGTGATTAATGACACGGGGAGAGGGAGGGGGCGTTACGCTCTTTGAAACTTTATTCCGTTAACCCCAGCTGCGACCTGGCGATGTCACGCGCATTTACCATCAAAAGTACAAAAAAAACCATGAAAAACAAAAAAAAAATCATTTTTATTTTGATTTATCCTTCGCCGGACCTCTTCATTCCCCCCCGAGCAGACGTTCACACGTCGCCTGGTCCCAGTGGCGGCTTACTGAGACAAGTATATCAGCCATGTTTTCCTGAACACGTATTACTATTTCGTGCAGAGGGGGAGCACAGGAAAAAGTGCTGCCCTGCAACATGTATAATTCATATGCTGTCTGAAGGAAATCAGGGCAGGTCACCTGGGATTCCTTACTTGCAGCGTATGGATTATACATGCTGCAGGGTGGCTTTTTTCATGCACTGCCCATCAGCATGGATAAATTATACGTGTACAGGAAAACATGGAGGATCTGGCAACTCTAGCATGCGGGTGTAAGACTCCTCCATATATTCAGGGTGTGCAGGTGTATAACAGAGCTGCACAGCAGCAAAAAATCTCCCAGCAAGGAGTCCGTAAAGTATAATAAATGCCGCCAGAAATCGCTCGCTGTGAATAAGACACTTTGCTCTTGTTCTAAACGAGATTTTACTGACATAAATGACCCCGTCAAGTCGTGACGTCATCTCAAAACTCTGGAAATAGCCTTGTGTCTGGCTCCGCCTCCAGCGCCATTCCCTAAAAAGTGAGCAACATGGTTACAGCTGGACATTTCAGTAAGGGGCGAACTTTCCACCATTGGGGTTTATTGGTACATCAATTCTCTTTAATAAAAATGAAGGCTCCTCCAGAATCGGCAGCGCCGCACACAGACACGTACGTGATGTATGTGAGCGAGATTGGGGTTGTTTTGTAGCTTTTAATGATGATTAATCACACTTGATAACATACAGCGCTGCGGATCTGCCCTTTAAATACCACACGTTGGGTCTAATTGGACGGATAAAGGTCTCGCGTGTAGAAATAAGGAGTGAGCCGAGAAGTGGCCGGATCACGCTGAGCATCCGTTCCGTGTATCTCGAGTGATCCTTAGGGGGCGGCAGGGACGGTCCATCGCAGCATTCAGCGAGGAAACGGGCAATGTGATATATAATCCTCTACCACAGCGCTGTAAAACTCAGGCGCCACAGATATTGATGCCTACAGTTCCCAGAATTCTTTCAATGCAACAGATGGACAGGGAATCATGGGAGATGTAGTTCAAAAAACATCTGGGTGGCATGAGTTGGAGCCATGCTCTACCAGGTGCATTTTAAGGGAAAATCAACAGTTGTAGTTTGTAGGGTCTTGTTTTGAGAGGTTATTCACAAACCGAATTGGCCTGGAATTGCACCGGATGGTGAATTTCTCAGTTCGGTGCAATTTAGGGTTAATTCTCCAAATACTGGCGAATTGAAAGGGAAATACGGTGCATATGGTGGCAATTCGGCAGCACCGAAATTGCCCCTTAGAAGACTATTGTGTCTTCTATTCACAGAACGCCGAATTTCCGGCGAAATTAACTGATTCTTTGGTGATTTCAATTCGACAGGTTTAAACAGGCGAATCCCATGGGATTTATTCAATGCAATAAATGGAATATCTTTCTTCTTTTTTTTAAAGACCTTTCTAAGATCTTTATTCTTTTTTTGCAGAAAGTTTATTTTTATTATTTATTTATTTTTATAATATTATTTTTTATTTAGAACACCTTTTTGTATCTTTTGTATTTTTTAGACAATATTTTTATTTTTCTTATTTTTAAAAAACTTTTTTATTTTGTAACAGACCTTTTTTATCTTTTTTTAAAAAAAATTACTTTTTTATTATTCGGATACATTTTATTGATTTATCCTCCTATTAGTATAAATTTGATGTAATTCACAGATAACAATTCGGTGGCACTGAAATTGTCCCTTAAAAGACTATTGTGTCTTCTATTCACAGAACGCCAAATTTTTTGGTGAAAATAAAAGATTTTTGGTGATTTCAATTCAACAGGTTTAAACAGGCGAATCCCATTGGTTTCATGCAATAACTGGAATATCTTTCTTTTCTTTTTTTCCTTATTTTTATTAAAGACCTTTTATTCTTTTTTTGTAGAAAGATTTTTTATTTTTTACTATTTATTTATTATTTTTATTATATAGTTCTTTTAGAACACCTTTTTGTATCTTTTGTATTTTTTTTAGACTATTTTTGTTTTTATTATTTTTTAAATACTTTTTTTATTTTGTAACAGACCTTTTTATTCTTTTTTTTAAAAAAATGACTTTTTTATTATTATTTGGACACATTTTATTGATTTATACTCCTATTAGTATAAATTCGATGGAATTCACTGATGACAATTCGGCGGCACTGAAATTGCCCCTTAGAAGACTATTGTGTCTTCTATTCACAGAATAGACCTCTTAGAGAGAGTTCAGAGAAGGGCTACTAAAATGGTGTACGGCTTGAAGGAGAAAAGTTACCAGGAAAGGCTTAATGATCTTAACATGTACAGCTTGGAAAAAAGACGAGACAGAGGAGATATGATAGAAACATTTAAATACGTAAAGGGAATCCACAAGGTAGAGGAAGGAGTATATTTAAAAGGAAACAAAGTAGCAAAACAAGAGGACATAGTCTTAGATTAGAGGGGCAAAGGTTTAAAAGTAACATCAGGAAGCATTATTTTACTGAGAGGGTGGTGGATACATGGAACAGTCTTCCAGTAGAAGTGGTAGAGGCCAAAACAGTAATTGAATTTAAGCAGGCATGGGATAGGCATAAGGCTATCCTAAACAAAAGATAAATCCAGGTAAAGTATCCATGTAATTGGGCAGACTAGATGGGCCGAAAGGTTCTTATCTGCCGACATTTTTCTATGTTTCTATGTTTCTATGTTTCTAGAATGCCGAATTTTCGGTGAAATTAACAGATTTTTTTTGGTGATTTCAATTCAACAGGTTTAAACAGGACGAATCCCATGGGATTTATTCAATGCAATAAATGGAATATCTTTCTTCTTTTTTTTAAAGACCTTTCTAAGATCTTTATTCTTTTTTTGCAGAAAGTTTATTTTTATTTTTTATTATTTATTTTTATAATATTATTTTTTATTTAGAACACCTTTTTGTATCTTTTGTATTTTTTAGACAATATTTTTATTTTTCTTATTTTTAAAAAACTTTTTTATTTTGTAACAGACCTTTTTTATCTTTTTTTAAAAAAAATTACTTTTTTATTATTCGGATACATTTTATTGATTTATCCTCCTATTAGTATAAATTTGATGTAATTCACAGATAACAATTCGGTGGCACTGAAATTGTCCCTTAAAAGACTATTGTGTCTTCTATTCACAGAACGCCGAATTTTTTGGTGAAAATAAAAGATTTTTGGTGATTTCAATTCAACAGGTTTAAACAGGCGAATCCCATTGGTTTCATGCAATAACTGGAATATCTTTCTTCTTTTCTTTTTTTCCTTATTTTTTATTAAAGACCGTTTATTCTTTTTTTGCAGAAAGATTTATTTTTTACTGTTTATTTATTATTTTTATTATATAGTTCTTTTAGAACACCTTTTTGTATCTTTTGTATTTTTTTTTAGACAATATTTTTGTTTTTATTATTTTTTTTAAATACTTTTTTTATTTTGTAACAGACCTTTTTATTCTTTTTTTTAAAAAAATTACTTTTTTATTATTATTTGGACACATTTTATTGATTTATACTCCTATTAGTATAAATTCGATGGAATTCACTGACAATTCGGCGGTTTTCGCTGACTTCTGATAGCTGCTTTGGCGACTCCAATTATTGGATTGGCGACGCCAAAATACGGTGACCATTTGCCAAATAGCGAATTCACTGTATTTTCGGCAAAAACAGAGTTTCTGAAATGCGGCAAAATTGCGTGCTTTGTGTACAGACCCTATAGTTATATTGAAATACACATTATGTGGAAGGAAGGAGAATAAACAGAATATTGGACTTTTCTCATGAAGGCTCTCGTACATCTCTGGGAATTATGGGACTTGTGGCCAAAAGATGGCTGAAACTGTGGCATTCGTGACATGGGGTGTCTCCAAAGTGCATAATCACCAGAAATTTGACCCAAAAATAAAATACAGCCATTAGCTAAATGTAATCAGATATTATGGGGTGGGTTATTTCACATTGGAGCAACTTGTGCAACCTCTGCAAGAGAGGGAACATAGAGGAAAAAACTGTTACAATGTTTCCAAAACAGACTCTACCCGACATCGCGCCGTTCGGTGGGGTTAAACGCGGAGCCTCCTCCTTTCCCTTTTTTTGTTTGAGGTCGTCGGGAACACAAAACGCGGCGGCTGTCATCACTACTAGACTGTGAGATGTTAGCGGACATGCCCGGGTGAGCGTACAACTCATTTTACAGCCTGATCTGAAACCTGTCCGTTCAGTTTTACATCAAGGGCCGACGCGGGAAAGTCTGTCTCGGTTACCTCCCGCGAGAGATGCTGCGGGTGCTGTGGGTTCATTAACGCTGCTTCCTCTGCCTCGACATCTTCTAATAAGATCCTGGAGATCCTCGTCGTGGAGGCTTCGAAAGCCAGAAGCTTTGGATCAGGTTCCATTATGCGGCTCTACATTCCGACTCACACGTGTAACCAGAATATTACCGAATGTCACCGGAAGAGTGATGTCTTCCCGGCTCCGATCCCCAGACATGATGACACTAGAGACAACAAAATGTCACCTGTGCAGTGTCCACCTCCAACTGCCTGGCGACCTCCTAAACAGCTTTCTCAAAGACAATTCCCGTTTATCCTGTGGCTATTCTCCATTCAGCGTTGTTCCACCATTGTTTACAACACCGGTGAATATACTCTGGAGAATTTTAAAGTGGCGATTTCTATTGAAATACGGTGAAAGCACATGTGATAACAAACGCTGGACAACTTTGACTGAAACAGCGCCGGAAACTACAGTGGAACCTACACTGAATAACTTTGGCAGATACATCGGTGGAAATCCCACCAAAGCGTATGGTGAGAACTACTCAAGGCCACTAAAGCAGAAAGTAAGGTGGTGGAAAGGTCAGTGTAAGCCACATTGAAAGCCATGGTGAGAACTACTCTAGACCACCAAGACAGACACTACCAAAAACCGGTGAGAACTACGCTAGACAGCTACGGTAGAAACTATGTTAGAAAGATCTGTGGAAACCCCCTGTAAACTACAGTGAGAACTACTCTTGGCCACTAAATCAGAAACTATGGTTAAAAGATTGGTGGTAGCACCACTGAAAACTACAGTGAGAGCTACTTTAGACCACTACGGAAGAAATCCAGCTGAAAGGTATGGTGAGAACTACTTAAGACCACTAAGGCAGAAACTACACTGGAATGATCATTGGAAACCCCAAAAAGACTACAGTGAGGACCTCTCTAGACCACTAAGGCAGAAACTAAACTTGAATGACCAGTGGAAACCCCACCAAAGCTATGGTGAGTCCTACTCTAGACCACTACGGCAGAAACTAGGGTAGGAAGAACGGTGAAAACTATGAACAACCATGGTAGAAGTTCCCTAAACAGTGAATTTATCGTAGTGTCACTGTAGATGATCCATCGTTGTAGAGGTCTATTCACAAAGCACCGAAATTGTATTTCCAGGAAACAAGTGTAGCGCTGTGTTTAATTTGTCCTTCTAAATTGAAATGATCTTGCCACTAGAGGGAGACGGATCATATATGTGTGAAAGACTATGCTGGACTTAAGGACTCTATCTCCCAGAAACCCTTGCGGAGGAAAAAGGTAGTGAGCGTGCTGGCGCCAGGAAAGAGGATCAGAGCATCGTGCACAGTGTGAGCAGAATGAGCAGAGCAGCGTGTGGAGTGAGACCTATGAGAGACACTGTCCGGGATCGAAACCAGGTTGGAGCGTGTATAGTCGGAGTTATCCAGTGCTGGAGATCGGGGAAAGAGTGTGCATCATCATGTATCACATTCTGCTGAGCAGTTCTGGCGACAAGCATGTTCCAGGAGGACCTCGAGTAAGGAGGCCGCGGACTGAACGGTGCGCAGGCGGCGGATCGATTCCTGGCTGCGGAGATTCGGCATCGGGAGAGTGGATTTCGTTGGCACCGGGTTCCAGTCGGCAGAGAGAGAGAGGGATCTTATAGTCGAGTCATCAGTTCGGGACAAGTTGTTCGCCGGATGGGTGAGAGGTCTCAAGGCCTGCAGCTTCCATAACAGTGCGCACTTATTTGATTGCTTCCAATTACAGGGCCCCAACGTTGACTAGTCAAAGATATTTTTGTTCGTTCACTGGCCAGTAAGTTTAATACCCGGGTACCCTAGGACACAAATTGATGAGCCTTTTTGAGCGGGACTTAAACCCACGAACGGGGTATTAACCGTTTCTCTTCTGATGCGTGTTTTCCGCGTTGCGTATCACGTCTTTCTTTCAAGTTAAATTGCTTCATGCCTAAAAGTATATGTGTATTCGATGCCACTTTATTGCTTCAGGAAAGTATATA